>CAEGAE010012995.1:0-16921 GCA_903067095.1 Girardinus metallicus | reverse complement strand
ACACATTCATACACCGATACGCAGATCGGTAGGCAATTTGGGGTTAAGTGCCTTGCCCAAGGGCACATCGACATGGGAGGAAGCTGGAATTGAACCTACAACCTTCCGATCACAAGACAACTACTCTTCCCACAGAGCCACAGTCGCAAATCACAAATTTAATACAAATAGGCACCAACAGAAGGGAAAAATCATTTCAGCAAATGAGAAATATACTTTTTTTTAAATGGTTAGAGAATGCTGTGGGGGTGGCTGCAGAATAGTGTCACTGTTTCAGGTGCCACTTAAACTAAAGAATTTGTTTTTATTAGTAATTTAATCAATAATGAATTATTAGCTATAATCAGTAATAACTGCATAACCCAAACAGCAATGTAAATTCTGATTCCCTATAATTGAATGAAATGAATTTTAATCCAATAAATCATTTATTGACAATTAATTGTAAGTCAATCATTTGTTTACATCTCCTGACTGGATGTTATGATACGGTTAGAAACAAGAGGAGTTTTTTAGCAACAGCTGTTTTGAAATTATGACTTAATGATAATATGCCTCCAGATTTTTATTATGCTCCAAGACAAAATGCCCACCGTTTTCAAACTGGACAAAACGTCCAGTTTGAAAACAGCTGAGGAAGGAACTCACCATGCAGCAGCAGTCCAGATCTCTTGCTTCTGCTGTAAATCCTAAGAGCCTCCTCCAGCTCCATCTGAGAGGAAATAGTGCAAGGGTCTCCTGCAAACACAAACAGGTCACATTTGAAGGAAAAATGGGGTGCCTGAAGGACGGCAGAAGGATGGTGTTGGGAAGCTTTTAGGCTATGTGTGGTTTCTTTCATCACACGCAGTCATCCAGTGGAACAGCCAGGGAGCTGCTGTTGCACTGGAGGTGGACCTGGTGCATGATCAGAAGCACCTGAAATCGATCAGCCTCATCTGCCAGAGTATAAGACGAACCAGTTGCCAGTTCGTTTACATTCAGTGGTACTCTGTGACCAGTGCTCTCTGTTTCCCTGTGTTTTCAATGACCATATACTTACTTGTTGTGGTTGTGGTTTTACTTGTTGTAGTTTCTCAGCAGCTTCCTGGATAAAGTCTTGTGCCGCCAGGTTCCTCCTCGTGTCTTTGAGACTTTCTGTGAAGAATTCTGGTTTCATTCTCATGACTGGCAGTGCTCCACTCCTCTTTTCCCCCTCAGTGCTCTGCGAAACCCTAATCCTAACCCTCCAACGATTCCATCATCCAGTAGCTCCTATCAGATCACTCCAAGAACCATCCTGCCCGCAGGAGCAAACCTGTGTGCGGACACTCCACTCACCTCCCCCTTGTGGACCACCTTTATCTCATCTGTAAGATCTCCATTCATAATTACTTTCAACTTCTCCTTTCAAATTATCCATCTTCTCACCGCTTCGTTTCCAGTGTTCCCATTCGCTTCTGTTCCCAGAACTCCAGACAAAGACGCACATTTCATTATTCACTTTGTTCAAAAACCTTTTGGTTTTTTCTCTAATTGCCTCCTGAGAGTGTTCTGCATGTGGGCCAAAAGCATGACAGACAAGGGTCTTTACTGACCCATACCTTTGTCATAAAGGATCATTCTTCCACCTTAGAGTACTCTGAAGAATCCTGAGAGTCCTCAGAGAAGAACACAAACTCAAAGTTCCTCTTGAGAAAATGAGGGGTAACTTGATCCACATAAATCCAGAATCTAATCCAGATCTAAACTCCAGAATCCAAATACTAAATCCAGAATCCAGAATCCAAACGTCTAGTCAGACAGAGAGCAGGAGTCATGCACCACAAAGCAATCCAAATAGGCATACAACTAACAGACTCTAAGGGGCAACGACTTAGGCGGGATCAAAAACAGTCCCTAATCTTCCAAAGGCAGGCAGGTAAATCACTAAGAGAACAGTTGGCTTGGAAGCTGAATTAGGGCTGCAGACGATCTGGCAGAGGACTGGAGAGAACCTGAGAGATTTATGGGCAGCAAAACAGGGGCATGCAATTGAGGTAATCAGGCAGAGAGTAACTGGTGCATTCAGAGTAGGCTGGGACAGCAGATAACAGATTAAACTTTGACACACACAATAAAGATGAATACTTAGCAAATACTTAAAACTTGCTAAGTATTAAAAGCAAGTTTTAGATTAAAAGGTATGGGGGGGATAAAACTGTTTGCATCTCAGACCAGGAGTCAAAATCAAGACTCAAGTCTTTAGGGCACAAGTCGAAAGCGCTGGGCAAGTCTGAAGTCTTATTTTTGTGTTGGGTCAACAAGTCTTGTATAATTCTACAGATGCAAGACATAAAATAATTTCCAAGTGCACTGTGGTGGTGATGACTCGAGAAACGGCCAGTCCAGGAAGAGGACTCCAGTTGGCAGAAGTACTCAGAAGAGAATATACAAACTCAGCAGAAGTCAAACAGATATATGGTATCTGACCATGAAGCTCATTCACCTTCATCATCGATCCACTTGAGTGTGATGGGCTGTTGCTTAGCAACGCTGCACATTGTTCTCACTTCCTCACACAGCTCCACGAAGCTTACCGTGGCAGCCAAGTCAGTGATCAACATCAACCTGAAACCACACAAACAGAAGATGTCAAGAACAGGTTTTTACTTTAAAGACTGGATCTTAACGCAAGAATTCTAACCAAAGGGTAAATTCCTTCATTATTACTGAATGCAGACAAAACTTCTCCTTGATAATGTGAAATACAGCAAAGAGTCAATGAAGCTGGATGCTTCCTCAAGGCATTCACAAGGCAAGGACACACAAACAAGTTTACAGAGAAAATTATGTATTCAAAAAGGCCCACTCATTACAGCTGTATTGTTTAACATTTTATCAAACATGTAAACAAAAACAGCAAAAATAACTCATCAGGATCCAGAGCTGCATGCTTCAAACTACGGCAGCTCTCACAGTCTCATGATCAAAGGCGATCACTTAAACCTTTGGTGAAATCAAATCGAAGACATATGACAGTAGAACTTGGCTATGTTTAGTAGTGAAAGTAAGAGTATTTCCACAGGAAACTCAAGGAACTGGGACTGAACAGCCTCAATCAGTGAGGATGATCAGTGTGACTCCAGAGCAATGGAGGGTCATGTGGTCTGATAACTATATGCTCCCAGCAAGATCCAGAGAAACTCCTCCGTGCATTTATCTTTAGTCTCATTGATTACTGCAACTGCGTCTTCACAGGTCTGCCTAAAAACAAAAAAAAAATCAAACAGTTACAGCTGATGCAGAACGCTGCTGCTCTCATTCTCACTAAAACCAGAAAGACAAGGCACATCATGCCAATTCCAAATCCCTTACACGGGCTCCCTGTAGCTCAGAGAACAGATTTTAGAATATTGTTGTTAGCTTATAAATCGCTGAACAATTTAGCACCAAAATACATTAAAGAACTGCTGTAGTATCAACCTTCCAGACCTTCAGGTGACAGCGTTTGGCTTCTGTGTGCCACATATCTGGAACAAACTGTCAAAAACTGCAAAACAGGTGAAACACTGAGTTCCTTTAAATCAAAGCTAAAATCATACCTGTTTAGAGTAGCTTTGAACCCATTATCACTGGAACATTGACCGACACATGACATGTGATGATTTTGGTGATGGCACTTCATAAAATGTAATGTTTGTTTCTGGTTTCTCAACAGTTGAATGTATGGTGTTTTTGACCTTTTATGTTTGTGTTTTTATGATGTAAAGCACTTTACGTCATAAAGTTATTAACACATTATTAATCAATCAATCAAATTTATTCATATAGTGCATTTCAGCAGCAAGGCATTTCAAAGTGCTTTACATCATAAACACAAAAACACAGAGTCATGCAATATAGAATCAACAATCAAAACATGAAATTAAGTCAAATGCCATTGTTAAATTCGTAAATGACTACGTTCCAATTGATTACGTTTCAAATTCAACTCTAAACAGGCGAGTTTTTAGTCGAGATTTAAAGGAGTTCAGTGTTTCAGCTGTTTTACAGTTGTTTGTCCAGATTTGTGGTGCATAGAAGCTGAATGGTGCTTCTCCTCTTTTGGTTCTGGTTCTGGGGAGGCAGAGCAGAACCAGAACCAGAAGACCTGAGGGGTCTAGGCGGTTGGTACAACAACACCAGGTCTTTAATGTGGTGCTAAAACGTTCAGTGATTTATAAACTAACAACAGTATTTTAAAGTCTATTCTTTGAGCTACAGGGAGCCAGTGGAGCGACTTTAAAACTGGTGTTATGTGCTCTATCCTCCTGGTTTTAGTGAGAACGCGAGCAGCAGCGTTCTGGATCAGCTGCAGCTGTTTGATTGATTTGTTGGGCAGAAGTGCAATAATCAATGTGATGTCATTTCAGCCTCATTGCTGAAATGTGCTATAGACATAAACTTGATTGATTGAGTGATGAGTCCAGACAGACTCTCTTCCAGAGGGATATCCCAGGACGACAATGCCAGCACTCGCTGGGCTCCGATTGTGACCAAGAAATTCACAAACGCTCTCCACAGAGTACAGAACCTTTTTATATGGGCATCCATCATTTACACTGAAAGCCATGGTGACCTGCAATCTATAATACTGAACTTTTTGGAGCATGTTCTGACTTTATTACAGGTGAGATGCTGACTACTAACAATGTTTCCTCACAATCCCCCTTAAAGATAAAGTTAGCTGAACTAGTAAATAGGATGATATTTATTCTTCCGAGCCACTAGATGGAGCTTACGTACAAACACCACATGTCTGAGAACAAATATGTTAGTCACTTTTCGGGTTAATGAATCAATGACCAAGACTTTACCCACTCTTGAACACTGAGGCTATAAAATGAGCACTCAAAGGTCATAAACAATGCGTTTACCATCTCTGTTGTTTCAATTTCATCTCAGTTGTGGCCTTCATGTACCCTTATCAGTTAACGACTTTTCTAAATAAGGGTGCAAATGTTCAGTTTCAACATCCACACTCAGAGTTCTGTTGGGGACTGACTGTGGATTGTTCTGCAGCTTGTATTGACATTCAACAATGCAGCTGATCAGTACCAACGTCCACCTGGAGACAGGGCCAAAAACACACCCAGCAGTGTGTTCTAGAGTGGAATCTGTCTGAGCTGCAGCGAGTGGTCTCCCGAGTGTGTCAGACAGCTTTCCGGGTGTGTTTATAGCAAATATCAGTTGGACTCTGACAAAGAGGAGCAGAAACAGTGTGCCTCTCTGCAGGCATTGCTCCACACCGTTTAACACCCACCTGAGTGAATGTAGGGCGCCATCAAGCACATAAACACCACACTCTGCCTTAAAGGCATGACTGCAGTGATCAACTAAGACGAGAGTATTTTATTATTACACCCTCAACAATAGTCAGAGCAGAAGAGACCCATTTACACTGGGCATACCAAATAAATCACATATTTGTAACAATGAGTAACGCCATCATCAGTGCTCACCATGGCAACACTCACTACTCCAGCTCCAGACTGGCCAAAGGAGGCCAGCACTGAGACGATGGAGAACTACGCAAACTTATGCAAAAATTCAAAATTCCCACAGAAACATAAAGATAGAACCTAAAACAACTCATTCAGACAGTTCATCAGCAAAAAAAGGTTGACTCAGGAGTTAGTCACATGTTAAGGATTGCAGTGATAAGTTGATTTGTTAATGCTTGAGTTGTTTACGATATTGTTATAATAAAGATCAAATTGTTTTGGGTACAGTCAGTGAAACTGGAGCTGTGGACTCTTAAGTTTAAAACAGTTGGAAATCTAAACAAAAAGTTGCTGGTTTTTTTCCAACCATATAGAAGCACCTGGCTGGCTTTTTCAGGGTCGTTCCTTTTTATTTTTATTCAATTGTAGAATATTATGTTTAGGTTTAAAATTTATGTAAGACATAGGTTAATAACAAATGGGTCAGTTTGTCTCATACCTACTGTTGCTGACTATTGTTATCTCAGTAACATTGCTTGATCAAGCCTTTTCTAACATTTCACAAAACAAAATAAATAATAAAAGTAGGTACAGATACTGGACCGGATCGGTATCGGTAGCAGCCAATAATCTAGGCTGCACTATCAATATCACACCAGGACACCCCTAATATCTGATTCTAGAGCTATTTTTATTTTACATTACTTACACATTTAAAGTGTAATAAAACAGCTTAACCGTTTCTTCAGACAGATACAGCTTGTCAAACTTCCCAGAGTCTAGAATTTTCTCTCTTTTCTGTCATCCCCTCTACAGCTCCTCTGTGCCTCTGCTTCAGATGCTCATCCATCACACTTGTGCTGCTGCTGGAAGCCAAAGCCTTTCAGGGTAAACACCACCTCCCTCCTCATTCGTTGTCCCCCATCTTGAAGCAGTCCCATAGTTGCATTCCTCAGGGTTCGTGTTCCACACTGCAGCGGACAGACTCGTCTACATGGTTTTAAAATGTTGTCTTGATGAAGACCAACAGCAATAGTGACTGAAGCCTGGAGATATTTGTAAAGAAGTAAACTTTCGGTATTAAAGGAAAAATAGTCTTCCTACTTCCTGCCAGAATTGATGGGACGTTATGAAATCTGTTTGATTTTTTTTTTTCCCCCCCAAATTCCACTTTTTTCATTCTAACCACACGGGCATGGCATGTAGCATATGAATGTGTTTCATGTTTATGTCTGTCTACAGCACAAAAAGGAACTGGAAGTTCCAGTCCTTCAACATTGGGGTTTTTTGGGGTTTAATGTTTAATAATTATATAACCACAACATTAAATTCTCCCCCTTTTTAAGGTTATCCTTCACACAAACTTACTTTTTATTCAATGTTTATTTGATAGGGACAGATGGAGATCATCTGAATTTTATAACAAAGGCTAATTCACAACAGCTGCAAAATAAAAAGTTAAGATTAACAATAAATACAATAAAATGATCAGAAGTCCAGTTCAGTTATTAAAGTTTATGTAATTGGGGTTATATATATATATATATATATATATATATATATATATATATTAAAATCTTTACCTTTATCCCAGAATCCGAGGTAACTAAGATGACACACCCACAGCAGAGGGCAGCATAGATGGATACAACGCCTGCATAGCATAGTGATAACACAGATCACTTCCTGCTCCATGACCAAGTCAGACCCTAAACCACAACTGCTAAAATAAGACACTGCAGGTGAGATTTTAGGTTAAGCTCTCAACCAGACAGGTTCACAGGACACATGAAGGCATTCTAATGAATTCCCTATGGAATCCCCAAGGGGCTGTGCCCATCTCCATCTTACCCTGGACAGGTCACCATTCCATCACAGGGCAACACAGAGACAGACAGGACAAACAACCAAATGACCTAACAGTCTTGTTTTTGGACTGTGGGAGGAAGCTGGAGTACCAGGAGAGAAACCACGCATGCATGGCCAACTTCCCGGGGTGGGATTCAAACCTAGAGCACCTTCCAGCTGCAACAAAGCCACTGCGCAGCCCAGTTCGTAACCAATGTAATTATTTCATGTGACTATGCAATCATAAACAAGTTCATATATATTTTTTTTTATTTAATTCCACTCAGTAATAACCCAGTCTCATCGAGTCATTAAGCTAGCTTTCCTCCTCAGCAAGCATGTGACCACAGTGGAAACAACCAACTGTCCTTTAACAGGAAGCAACCAGCTATTTAGCTACTGGATCCTTTAATGCTTTCTATGCTAACGTGATTTAATCCGTAGGTTTAAGTGACTGACAACATATTTTTCCCCAATGAAGTCATTTCTAGAGTTTTGTAGTGAGGATTCTGGATGATCATCTATGGAGGCTCATCTTGTCAACACATAACGAACTCTGTGTGTGAACAAGTATTGAGCTAAAGATACTTAGTAGTAAATAAGAACAGTCCCACTATGCTATCTAAAAACAGCCCTGTGACTCATTCTGCTTTCTGCTTCTCTTGCTACTTCTGTGCTAACCACTGAAGCAGAGTATCAGTCAAGCAGACAGTAAGCATCTCGTCAGATTCATAACTTCATCCATGTTTTCTACTCACAAGCTCCCTAAGTCAATGTTAGCCTAATGTGTGACAAATACTGCTTCTCACTAAATATGTGCTCTTCTAGTTTTTGCAGCAATATTCTCTGTAGAAAACAGTAAATCCTAGGAAAACTTTACGCAGACAGAATAATCCAGGAAGTGGAACAATGTGGCTAATACTCTGCTTGGCCAAGATGAGATTCATCTGGACATGAGTCACAAAGGAAGGGGTCAGTGTGTTCAGCATTAATCAAAAAGGAGGATTATAGGAAACCGATGGAATTAACTTCAGCATTATTGGGCAACATCACCTAAAGCCACACACACACAAACACACACAGCCTTGTACTTCTATACCAACTGTGGACTTTATATTGACCTCTATTCATTTTAGTAACTGTATTTATGCCCAATCCAGGCATTTTCTATAACCCTCACCATTACTAGTCTATCCCTAACCCTATATTTAATCAAAACTTTATTCACATTATACCTCTAAACTTCACTAGTAGAGCGCAGTAGCAAAAGAAGTAAGGACCAGGAAAAGGTCACTTTCCACAAATGACTTCCCTTTTGTTGGGAAATATTGTGAAAGTGGTCCTCTAGTAGTATGTACACCCATACACACACACACAGGTCTGATCAGCTGAGTTGTGACTGAATTTACTATAAGTATGCATTAGCTGCTACTACAAAAGAAGAAACTGCTGGACGTTTCTGGGAACATGTCCATTGAGTAACACAAATATTCCAGGCTGCACCATCAGGTGGAGAATATGTCTAAATCACAAACACAACAGCATTTGAATAAAGAACATTCTGAGAAGGTCTTAAAGACATCCTCTCTTTATGCAGACATCCTCTGCATAAAGAGAGGATGTCTGCATCCTCTCTTTATGCAGAGGTTCACAAACTTTCCAGAGATTTTATACCAGAGACATATATATATATATAAGTTGTGTTGCTGTTATACAATATTACAGAAGAAAGTGACAAAGCAAACATTAATAAAACATAAGGTACATTATCGAGCAGAACGATGCAGTTATTTAAAACTGTAGAAGAACATGCAATATTTGGAAACATGAAACCTGATAAAAACTTATGCATGTACATGTACAATGCTGGGACAAATAAAATCCCCCACACCCCCTTTGGGGATGAATATTATCTTATATTAATATTGGAGTGATTGATCTTTTTTGATTGTCGTTCAAATTGAGGATTGTTCCCACAACATGACATTAATCAGTCCACCAGTTCTCTGTACTGAGTCTGAAACAGACAACAACTGAAGAGTCATCTGAGTATTTCTGTAAATGACAGAAGTCATTTACAGAAATGGAAGTCTGAAGTGTACGGCGTGAAAAGGAAAGGTGAGAGTACAGCGCCCTGTGGCGCTCCTGTGCAACTGACAATTAAGGGCAACGGTTACTTGATTGTGCAATGAAATGATTCCGTGTAGCTGGAAAACACATAGTACTGTCCCTTTAAAATAAATGTCAGAGTAAACAGCACTAAAATAATCAGAATCACACAACAGTCATTTGTTGTGGAAAACGTGGTTTATGTCAAAAGACTCAGCCAGCCTCATCAGCGTGATTAATGATGCTTACATCACTAGTTTAGTGATATTGGAATTAAGGGAGCACATATTGCAATTTTCTGGCCAATCACCATTCTCTTTTAGAAGTGGCTCGGATAAAATCGGAGGATAAGATTGGTTTCACATCTATCGGCCAATCTCCCAATATAAAGGAAATCCAGTTTCGGTATGCTCAAAAAACAAACAAAACTCTGGCTATATCAAAAACAGAAATGTAACTATGTTTAAATGTTTCCTTTTTTACTGCCATGCTTTTACATTTTCCTGCTTTATATTTATGTTTTTGCTTATGTTGTCAACACCATGTTTTATTATTTTTAATTTCTAATACCATTTGACTTCTTAATAGTTTTTTGATACATTGTTCAGAAAAGCCCATCCAGGGACAAGTGCTGCAAATTAGCTCACGTTACAAGCACCATGATACAGGCTTGGAATTGCCGTTTTATTCAGTTTGTCAATGTTAATGTGCGTCTGTCCCTAACAAATAAACCTAATTGAGTTAAATTGAATTATGCAGGCACATTTACACCAGCAATGGTCGATATCACAATATATATTTTTAAATACCTTGATATCACAGATGATATTCCACATTTTCTGTTTCTTCTTTACTTTGATTTGGCCAGACAAATATGTCACTTCAAAACAGACGGGTTCTTTTTTGCTTTCTTTCCTGTATAAACAGTCACTAGAGGAAAAAAATCATATTCATATACAAACACAAACTCACACAATATGCTTAGTGCCTCAACGAAAATACAAAACAAATAGATAAATAAAAATGTATACTAACTTTGGCCAACAGTCTGAAATCAGTTCAGTGTAAATAAAAATAATTAAATCAGCAAATGAAGCAGACTGCTGTAGTTCAACAGAACATTAGTTCTACAAGTTGTTAGAAAGAGTTTATTTTTTAAAAAAACTCAAACGTTATGTGCAAAACTAAGAATCTTGGTTTAATATAAAAGGCAATCGTCCTTTTTAAAAATGCTCAACACAAAAATACATGTTAAATAACAAAACCCACGCTTGCCATAGCTTGTGCTCTCTCCTTAATGGAACTTGGCGCATTTTCACTTCTACCACTTGTCACAGACATCTATGACAATCAATGTTTCAGTGTTTAGCTCTCACCTTCCCCTAACTGCGCTGTAGGCAGATATGTAGATGTGACGGAGATGCGATGAGGACGAGTTGTTGAAGCTCGGACCTTGAAGCAGAGGGACTACAGGAATATAGTGACTGTCTTCTAAGAACATAAAAAAGCTGAGTTTCTTCTACAACATGCGGTTTAAAGAAAGCAGGTTGTTCAGTGTCAAACAATACACACACACACACACACTGGTCCACAGGGAGACATGCTGGTGGGACCTCAGGCGTGTTTACTTCATTAAGACGTCTGCATCCTGAACAACAATAAGCAGCACTCCATTCTTACGCAGACATTAAGAGTCACTCTGGTAGACCAAAATCAGAATCCAAGACAACAGAGCCCCTCCGAGACTGATCGGTTCAACGCCCTTTAATAACATTTACAGAGCTGAAGAGTGCTTTTATTTACATGTGGATAAAACAGGTAGATGAGTAATATGCATAAGTGAAGCATCTCCACATTATGAGATGCTTTTACTGTCCAGTGGTATATTCAGAGCACCAACAACTTTTTCTCTACTAGTGTTTATTGTGGTTGAAGAATTGAATATGGTGACAGGAGCCTATCCCCAATATCATTCCTTATTCCTGTTCAGGGGAAGAGAGTTTGGAGATGGGATTTGTGAAGATGAGGAGATAAACCAGGTTGTCAGTTTGCGTTTTCAGGCAACTTGTGTTCCAAAAATCTACTGACGTGACACTAGAGCACTTGTATAATGACGCTGAGTGACGTCCGTCCATACCTGGAAATAATTTAGAGCTGAGTTTTCGGAAATTACTGTCGGCAAAAATAACGGAAGATAAATGTATTTTTATTTAAAGGTAGACTACTGCCTGTCACTGTTTCTAGAGGAGAGAAAAAATATTACAGTAATAGACAGAGTAAGAGAATCATTACAAGTCATTCATCGAAAGATTATTTGTTGAATGTTGCCTGGAATAACTACAATAAATAATAATGTTTTGGAGCGGCCCAGCCAAAGTACTGACTTAAATCTGATACAAAATCTGTAGTAAAAAAGTTATTTCTCCTAGAGATCAATAAAGTATTTTTGAATCTAGGAGTATTTTTGAATTTGAGCAAGCTAAAGATTAGGGTCATGGCTAGGAGGCTTTAAGATGAACGATAATAATAATAATAATAATAATAATAATAATAATAATAATAATAATAAAAAGATGTGGAACCATGCAAAACTGTCAGCAATTATGTTGCATTGATCTCATGCTAATAAAGAGTTTTCTTTTGGTTATTGAGAAGGGGTATGAATAGATTTTGACATTGTTTATGTAAATAAACAATGACATTTCCTGTACATCGTCTCATCTTCAGGGAGTTTCCGTGGGTCATTTTCTATCAGTAGCAATCTTCTTGATTGAATTAAAAATCACTTTGGATCTAAAGGTGCGTTGGGGGTAGGAATCATTTTGGCCTCAGCTGTATGAGAAGAAACTTCTGGACCCTCTTCCATCAGCCAAAATGAACACCGATGCGGGAGAATATTTCTTTGCCTTGTGTTGAACTTTCTCTGATTATAAAATTGCGTCACACTCAACTTCATCTGACCTTTATGGATTAAGCCAAAAAGCCTCGGCATAATGGGCCGTGAACACACCTCAAGAAAACAAATGCAACACAATCATTACCTTCTGACAGACAGTCTAAATAAAGAATTGCGAGTTTCAGACATCTGTGCAACCATACTCCACGCTGGAACTAGTTTTCCTCCGTACAGCTGAGAGAGTCCCGCCGGTAAGGTGTGCGGCGGAAGCACTGTGAGCACGAGCCAAGACGACGAGGGTACAGTTTGACCCATAACACAATCCCAGTGTTTCCCCTCGGATAAATACTGACAGCTTTCCGGGGTGCATCCCAGAGAATCACTCACCCACGGTAGTGAGCTTTAACTTTCACCCACTCGGAGTTCAGGTCCATGATGGATCCGTTTGACGCCAGCATATGCATCGTTAAGTTTGGTTCAACTCCCAAGCAGCCCAACGTTAACAGAACACGTCCAAACTGTGCTGTCCCGAATTGCTTCTCACTTCAGAATACAAGGTTTTACATACCGAGGCTGGAGGTAACGCTTAGACTGAATTAAACTAGTAAAGCTACTTTAAAGTTTTCTGTTGTTTCAGAATCATTAAGGCTTCGATGACGGAGTTTTTAGTCAAAGGACCTTAAGTAGCGTTGTTATTTCTGGATTTGATTTTCAAAATAGAACTAATGTCTGTTAATGGTAATATGGCAGCACTTTTATTTTGGAAGCAAGCCTTCTTTCCAGTTTAAACAATGTCTGACTTAGCTTGACAGAACGTCTTCTCTCTCACTATGGTTACGGTAATCCAAATTCACCTGTCCCGCTGTTCCTGCCCATGGCTGCCACAGCAACAAGTCTAACACGAAGAGAGACGGAAACAAAGACTGGCAATACTTTTGTTGAATAAATTTAAAAAAAACAGTTTATTGTAATTTATTATATTATATTATATTTTTATGGTTTGTCATGTCATTATTCTCCCTGTTTTTCCTCTTTTGTAGCAATAAACGGGGATTCTCCGGCAGACATGAAATAATTGTATCCTACAATATAACTATTAAAGTTTTTAAAGTGTTACATTCAAATACTTTATTTTACTGGTGCGATGTTGCAAAAATACTTAGGGATATGCTTAAAAACATATTTCGTCGTTGACGTTCACAAATATAAAGTCACGAGGCGCCATCTGGTGGAGAATGCGCAGTGCATGCAAAATTGCTGTACTGAACAGCTAAAGTTTTTTTTTTGTCTTTATTCAAATTCAAAGAGTGTTACTGTCATAAAAAATACGTAAACAAACGTTAAGGTTACTTTTCAAATAAAATAACCATGTCTATTAATACACAATGTGAGGATGTAAACAGTGACATGTATAAAATGTTGAGTAATTATGCTCAAATTTGAATAAACATTAGCTCATTCGTGGAAGAAATTTAAGAATCTAATGTTTCCAATCTCTGAAGTCTACTTCTCTTAATGTAAAATCAATCTACTGAAGTAAGAGTAGCAATAATACTCAAAAGAAAAAAAGTACAGTGCAGTAAAACTACTCTTTTGAGTGCCTCTTTTTCCAAAAGATCACTCAAGTAAATGTAATCAGTCCTTTTGAAAATAGATAACTTAAAAACAGAGGAAGTGGAATTCTATACATTAACTATGTCACACAAAGCTCTTTGCTTTTTGCTGGTTTGCTGCCATGATTCTAACACACATCTATGCTGCCCTGCACAGCAGCAGGTCTCCGTCACAAGGAGACATCTTAGAGGTCATGTTGCGTTTAAAGGCAGCCTGTAAAAACACGTTACAAGAGTCCCTACTGTAACAAACTGAGATAGAAAAAATAGAAAGTTTTCCACTCTGATGTAAAAAAAAAAAAAAAAAAAAAAAAAAAAAAAAAAAAACTAGCTTCCTGTCCAAGGGGGGTATGGCTGACTGTGTGGTCGGCCAGTGCCTGCCCATGCCACCGGGCCTGCTTTTACTCAAGAAGTGTAGTTGAGGACTTTGTCTACAGAATATACCAAACATGATGAGTAAAAGTTAACAGACAAGTGGTAAATAGTAGAGCATTTTCATGTTGTGAACCTAAAGAAGGTTTGATGGTTATAAAACTTAAATCAAACAGTTATTCAAATAAGCACTGTGTTTTTAGTGCTGAATAGCACTAGGCACAGTATTAAGAAGCAAAGACATGGCAGCAACAGAAAATATCTGTGTCTTGGTGATCCATTGCTGCAGACAACGTCGTCTGTTAAGCTTCCGTCTTGGATCATGGTTTGGCTTTCAGAGCAACTGTTTGAGAAAAAAAAAAGAAAAGCACTTTAGTTTTCTATTCCCAAATTTACACATATTTACACATATTTGTCCTGCCTTTAATGAACTGGCACTCTTTAGCATAAACGTCCATTTTTTACCATTGTTTGTTTTTAAATCAGTGTTGCTCGATTCTGGTCCTCGGGGACCACTGCCTTGCATATTTTAGATGTCAGTTCCAGAACACCCGATTCAAATTATTGCATGATCTCCTCTGCGTGCAATGTGCTACACCTACAAGCCAGGTGTGTTGCAGAAGGGAAACACCTAAAACATGCAGGGCGGTGGACCCTGAGGACTAGAACGGAGAGACTCAGTTCTAAAGGAAGCTATCGCTACGTTTTTTCCACCTAACATTATGACCCGTACTTGTATAACGGGGTGCTATGCAAGGACAGCTATTGGCACCTGTACTTGTAAAGCATTTTATCAAGTGCAGAGTCATGCTTCCCACTACATTCAGGCATTCATGTGATGATGGGCAAGCGGCGGTCTATCACCGGCAGACACCACGACTGAGACAAACAAAGCTGAGGTTCTAACTGGCAACCCACCGGTAAACTCCTACCTCCTGAGTCACCGGTGCCCACATTATTCCCATTATTCCCACATGAAAAAGATCAAATTAATTTAAACTTAATTTCATCTGAGTTTAAATCTGTCTGCAGCTGATGGCAGTAGAGGTAAAGTCTTGCTGGAAGAGAATTCTGATGTAGAAATAAATATAATGAAATTTTTCAACAATGATATTTCAGTTTATTCCTCACATTAAACACCTGCCAAACTCCTGAAGTTCCTCTGCAGCTATTAAATCTACCTGAGCGTGAATCTGGCTCAGTGGCAGAGTGCTCATCATTGCTTATTGTGTTGGACTCTTACAGTGCAAAATGGCCTTATAGCACTTTTGTCATCGCCTTAAATCATGCCACACTTGATCCGCAGCCATATAGTTCAAAGTGGGCTCGGGTTTATGGCTACATTGTGAGGTCGATCAGGGCTATAATAATGGTTAGTCTGTTTTATCCCCCCATTCCAAGTCCGGACGTTTCAGTTCATTTTGAGGAATGAAAGCCAACGTGAAATGAAAGCATGAGCTGAAAGGTCCTGTTTTCTTACTTTGTCCACAGAATACAGTTCACCCCGTCTGGGGAAAAGGATCCTTGCTGACAAGCTTCACACACTGTATCATGTCTGCTGGTTCCTGTTAAAACACAAACAGTTTAACACAGAAACACATTTACAAATGGTTTTAAATCCACGAAGGAATTCAGACCCACCAGGCTGTTTTATTCTCTCTCCAGGCTTACAGGCTGAATGTTTCTCTGCTGTGCTACATCCTGTACTATCTGTGAAACTTTTGCAGAAAAATCCGCTTAGAACATCACAAACCGTATCTGATGTTGATTTACAGCTCTGCTTCTCAAAGAGACCAAGCCCTAGAAAATAAAAGCACTTGTTATGATTATTTAAAATGTTATTAAATGTCCCGTCTTTTCAGTTTCCCTGGACCCTTTCCACCTGACAGCACCTGGGTCACAGGTGGAGCAGGAGAGACACCTCTTCAGTCCGTTGGGTTGGTTCATGTAGGTTCCCGTTACACAGGGGACGCAGCGTGTTCCTGACTCAGCAGTGCAGTCCCTGGCAACCACGGTCCCTGTAAGTATACAGCAGGATAATTATTTCATTATAGATCGATCTTCATCACTACTTCTAAGTAGTTTTACTGCACTGCATCTTTTACTTTCACTTGAGTAATACTCTATCTGCTATGTGTAATTTCACTGAATGAAGAACAAACATGTTTTAACCAAAACCTTAACAGATACAGACACAAAATTACAGTTTGTCAAAATGAGAATAATTATTTTACTACAAGCTTTGCTGTTCCGATCATCATATCTGTCTGAATCTGATCAGACGTTTGAAAGCGATAAAGATACAGTAACCTATATACTGTCGGTAGTTGTATTGATAAAATAATAATTTGGAAAATGATTTTTTTTTTTTTTCTGGTATGATTTCTTGTTTTGTAATATATACTTCTATATCCCAGCCAGTACACCTAGGTGGTGTACATGGGCCCTACATGGGCAAACTCATGTAGGGCCACCGCCATGTGGGGCCCATGTAGGCAGTGACCCTACATGGGCAAACCCATGGAAACCGCGGACAAACCCATTTGGGTCCCATATGGCCTGCCCTCTTTTTTCCCATTTGGGAAAAAAGAGGGCAGGCTGGGATATTACATATATATATATATATATATATATATATA
>CAEGAE010012993.1:0-56280 GCA_903067095.1 Girardinus metallicus | reverse complement strand
AAGGCCAGAGCATGTGGCGCTCCCTGCGACCTTCATAAGAGTTACTGATGGATGATTTTCTTCCCATTCGGCTCTCTGCGCATATCCGCAGCGCAGCAACGTCACAGCTCTGGCAGTTTCGGGGAGAAGGGCGCGAGATAGAAATTGCAGAGCGCGGACGGAATGATCGTTCCGCCGCAGCTGATCGTTTCCAGGCTGCACAGTCCAGCTCAAACCTCCAACCACTGCTGCTGGCTGCTACATTAAAATATTAACAAAGCAGTGAACGTCGTGATATTTTCCTCTTATATTTGCACATGACGTGCGGCGGCGGAGGCAGGCAGAACCACTGGGTGACTAAACTAGAAGAAAACAGAGGGAAATGTCCTGGTGGTCGCGCGGGTAAGAGACTCTTCACTGCTGTCTGAGTTATTCTCTGGAGTTTAATTACTCGTTTAAAGGAGCTTCTCTTCTAAACAGTGTTAGAAACAATCACGCTGCCTGAATAAATAGAGTGAAGGGAACCCGAACGTTCATTTTTGAGCTGCCGCCCTTTTCCGGAGTCATTAACCCAGACTGGGCCTTTTTTGTTTTCCAATAACCGCTTTCTGTGTGAACCCAGAGAGATAAGAGAGATAACTGCTTTCATCTCAGAAGCGCCATTAAACTAACAATCGTTTCTGGAAATGTATCATTTAGCCTCCGATCACCAGCTAACAGCTAAACCCGCTAAACTTGTTCTCCTAATCTGTCATTCATGTTTTTTTTTTTTTGTTTTGTTCTGGTCTCCAGTGAGGATGGAGACGACGCCATGCATCAGGACACTGATTCTGATGTGGCCGAGCAGAGGGACGGAGGGAAGGGGAAGGTGAAGTGGACGCAAGATGAGGTGATTGTTGGGACAAGTCCCCGTTTGGCTCTTGTTTATGTGTCTCTATGCGGGACATCCGGCCTGAAACTTGTTGATGTCTGCAGGATGACAAGCTCAAAGCTCTGGTCCACAAACTAGGATCCAGTGACTGGAAACACATAGCCAGCTACATCCCAGTGAGTGACTAACAATCTTTATGTTTTATGGCGTCATAGTTAAAATCCTGAGCATACTGCTTTTTGTTTTAGAACCACACAGAGCAGCAGTGCCAGCACCGCTGGTTTAAGGTCCTCGATCCAGAGCTGGTTAAAGGGCCCTGGACCAAGGAGGAGGACGAGAAGGTGGGCAGCGTTTTGCTAACAGAATGACCCAAACTGAACTGAAAAGAAACCAATATACCCATCGTATCTCTGGTGGAATGGGGTGTGCATCTATCACAGAAAATTCTGATCAAATACAGTAATGCTGGTAACCTGTGAAAATGTTGAAAGGTGTGTGAATACTTTTCCAAGGATCTCCTGTAGCAGTCAGTCTTGCAACAACTCTAAAGATTAGACTAAAGACTGTTGCTGTGTGCCATTTTCATGACTATCCTGACATCCTGATAGCTCAATATCTGAGAAACACAGACAATATTTCACAGCAACATGTCCTGGACACCACAAGTACTCTAGAAAATGTGTAATGTGCTTCCCTAGCACAGCAGTCACATAAAGAAGTGTGATGTATGTCACTAATCTGCTCACATTAACTGCATTTAATCACATTTTCAAATTTATTAATACTCTAAATAAAGAAAAATAGTAAAATTAACAATCCAGACAAAACTGTTTTGGGGGGATTTCGACATCATCAATTGAAATTTATTGTGACGACAATAAATCAAAATTCTCATTATGATAAGAAATTTATTATGTTAAATGATAAACGATACAATAAATGCCCACCCGTAACTCGAACTTCAGGAAAAAAGGGCTGATTTATCGGTGCACCCCTAGTGTCCATTGAAGTTTCTGGCTGCAACTTGACAAAATGTAGTTCCAGGGATATTAACAATTTTGCAAGGCTGTGATGTGTAAAAACTGTGGTCTGTAAAAGCATAAAAAGAAACCCCACACATTTCTCCCTTCAGGTCATCGAGCTCGTGAATCTCTATGGCAACAAGCAGTGGGCAATGGTGGCCAAGCATCTGAAGGGTCGGCTGGGGAAGCAGTGCAGAGAGCGCTGGCACAACCACCTCAACCCCAACGTGAAGAAGTCGTCATGGACAGCCGAGGAGGACCTCGTCATCTACAAGGCCCACTGCCTGCTGGGAAACCGCTGGGCCGAGATCGCCAAGCTGCTGCCCGGAAGGTCCGCTGACTCCAAAGTCCTTTATGTTGGTTCTGGAAAAGTCTGCCCGGTCCCCCGATGATCTCATTTTACGGTTTCTGTTGACAGGACGGACAACGCCGTCAAGAACCACTGGAACTCCACCATCAAACGCAAGCTGGAGATGGGCTTCTACGCCCGAGAGGTGTTCAGGCCGAACGAGCTCGAAGAGCTGTTGACACGCCTGAATAAAGACTCGCCGGTAAGTTCACCTCAACCCGATGCTGGCGTTGCGCGGTACTGAGCCCACTGTCCCTCCTGTCGTCTGTCACCCAGGGGGGCAGCAGCTGTCAGGATGCTTCAAGCAAAGAAACAGAGCAGAAAGATCAGCTTCCAGTAAGAACATCGCACACTTAGATCAGCAAGGCTTCAGAGATGACAGCGTGGATAAAACATGTTGTCACCATGCAAACTGTAGTTTCTGTTTGGAATGTGGAAATGAAAAGATTCTAGGCCTGTCATGATTAATTTCACTGGACAATAAATTAACCCGGAAGTTATTTTGATAACGATCCGACCCTGCAAATGCAGTTGTGAAAAGGTCAAATCCATGGAAACTATTGGACACCGTCTGCATCGCCATGCATCAGGACACTTTTCTTTTTGTGATATTATTTCTTTTCTTTTCTTAGCATGGCCCTAATACTCCGTCTTACTAACAGGATAGATGTGTTGAAGTTTAAGGTGTACGGAATACTTCTGCATGCGGCTGTAACTGTGTAAATATTAGCACAGACCAAACTAATATCTCCTTTAGTTAACAGCTATTACCAGTGAGATCTGTTATTTCTAACCACGCTGCAGGAGGCGCCGGCTGCCAGTGAAGCAGAGCCACCCAACGCCATCTCCTCACCGAGGGACGATTCAGGCATCAAGACAGAAGTTGACACTGGCGAGGAAGCCAGCGGTACCAACTGGGTGGTGGACAGCTCCGGCTTCCTTTCCCCCACTGGCCCCGCCCTGAAGGAAGTGCTCGACATGGTGGATGGGGTAAGGATCTCAACTGCAGCGGGCATGAGTACAAAAAATGCCAAGCGAGACGAATCGTCCCCTTGTCCCACATGCAGGATCTGGATGGCTGGTGCAACCTGGCGGCCTTTGACCTTCCAGAGGACAGCCCCAGCCCTGAGCGCCACCAGTTCCGCCTGGAGGGCTCTGCCCTGCAGGAGTTGAGCAAAGGCAGCAGGGGAGAACTCATCCCCATCTCCCCCGGGGGGATCAGCCCGCCGTCCATACTGACCCGCCGCAGCCGGAGACGCGTCACACTGTCTCCAGACGGCGCACACTCCATGACACCCAAGAGCACGCCGGTCAAAATCCTGCCATTTTCTCCATCTCAGGTGAGGTCCTGGCTGCTCAGGGCGCGCACGTTTTCTAATGAAATATGTGAACTGCATTAATCAAAATATTTTTATTAGTGATGCACCGATTGACTTCTTGCGATGCCATTATCTGAGGTTTAGTATCAGCCCATAGAGAAACGTAGTGCTGAATTGACTTAAAGTGTTTGGTTTTTTTTTTAAGTGTTTCTTTTATTACATATAATAATAAATGATAACTGCAAACATAAATGTAGTGAATTACAAATTCATTTGATAACTCTACACCAGTACAGCACAATTAAAGGGGCAGTATTATATGTTAGTGCCATTTTACAGCACAATTAAGTAACTATGTTACCTTCCGTTCTTATAAAAGTGTTGAACATATGAACTATGCCTTAAAAGAAATTTGACTTCATCATTTATCGCTTTGAAATTGGGCCTCTGTTTCTTTAAGAAACTCCTGCTCTTTCTTAAACTTTGCTTTCAGGAAGTCATCACAACATGGCTCCTCTATTAACATTTTAATGTTTTTACCAGCATTTCGCTCAGAAATAGCTCCTATAATGAGCTCAGCAGTTCCAGCAGGTGTTTGCTAATTGCTCCTGGCTAGTCTGAAGGAGCCGAGTGTGGGACTCTGAGAGGCAGAAGCTTGGAAACTTCAGCTCTGAGTGGGGGCTTAACCTCGAAGGCAGGGTTAGGTCCACCCAGCTGTTTTGCATAATTGAATTGTTGCCATGGTAATTAAAGGAGCTCACAAACATACATGAAAGAATCGAGACAAAACTCCAGGTATGTTTTTGAAGTCAGGTTGGCATTATAACAAGATTTAAAGCTCAAAAAGTTTATTTAAATAATAATATGATAAATGCTGATAAATGTTTGACCAAGCTTCACATGGTTGATCAAACATGTAAAAACAACATTAATTTATTCAGTGCTATTAAGAGTATATCAGCCAATGTAAAATAAATAAACTGACAAAAACAGGTTGGCTACGGTAAAAAATAAACTGCAACAACCTTTCAAATGGTTCAGAAAGTATGATTAAGAATTCTAAACATAATGTAAAATAAACAATAAAGTGTGATGTTGCTCAGTACGCAAAGCATAGAATTAGACTGAATAGATCTGCTCTCATGGATCAACCACATTCTCACCGATACCCAGTCTGGAATTTTTTTCAATATCTGGACTGATGCAGATATCGATATCGGATCGGTGCAGATCTAGTTTTCATCAGTATTGAAGGTGTTGTTGCTGTGACCCGGTACCGCTGAGGTCCATATAGTCCAGTCACCAGCTGATTCTCTAACTGAATGTGTTGTTACGCCGTCTTGTCTAGTGGCCATGTTACAGAGATCTGACGTCTGCTGCTGATTTTCCTGTTTGTTGTTTCAGTTCTTGAACCTGTGGACGAAGCAGGACTCTCATGACCTGGAGAATCCCTCCCTCACGTCCACGCCAGTGTGCAGTCAGAAGGTCATAGTGACCACACCGCTGCAGCGAGACAAGACCCCCCTCACCCAGAAGGAGAACTCAGTGTAAGCAAAGGAATCTGGTGATTGGCTCGGACTGCATGTTCCATCCACAGATAAGCATGACCAATGTTTTTTTTGTTTTTTGTTTTTTTTCTTCAGGTTTGTTACACCTAACCACAAATCAGAGCTGAGCACAACCCCCCGGACGCCGACGCCATTCAAAAATGCCATGGAAAAGTACGGCCCCCTGCAGCCTCTGGTGAGCGCCGCTCTGATGCTCCAGAAACCGTTACCTCCTTGTTTTTGAGTTTACCTTCACTTCCTGCTTTGCCTTCTCAGCCTCAGACTCCGAACCTCGAAGACGACATCAACGAGGTCATCCTGAGAGAGGCAGGCATCAACATGGTCGTCGTCCAGGCGACGCCGCCTGATCCCCGCCGCAAAACAATGGTGAGAACCAAATAAAGCCTGGGAGGCTTGGTACTGGGGCTGCACCGATAAATCAGCCATGATTTCCTAAATTTTGGATGACCTTGCAAAAGAAACTGATTTTTTTTTTTTTTTTTCCCACCAATGCTCATTTCTTTTATTTGTGTTTTGACCTCAGCACCGCCCTCCTATGAAGAAAGTTCGGAAGTCCCTGGCTCTTGACGTCATGGACTGCCAGGTGGTGCCAACATCCAAACGCAAATCCAGCAAAGCGGAGGCCAAACGCAGCATCAAGGTGAAGTGGGAATGAATGGAATGATGGCTTCCCCGAGAGCCCTTAAACACTGAGCTTTCCGTCTCTCCTTCTTGGTCGCAGGAAGAACCGGTGACGGTTTGTCTCAACTCCTCGTCGTTTTGCAGCAAGAGGCATGAAAACATATTAGACCAGGGCTTCCTGTTGGGACCGAGCGACACGACCATATTTCCCAGCGCGGCACCTCCTGCACCTGTAGGTTCCTGTAGTTTTCAAATTGAGAACATAAAAAAAATATCTAATTTTTCATATTTGTATACTTTTGTTATTTCCAGATGTCAACAGAATGGAAGAAGGTGGTTTGTGGGCAAACTAAAGACCAGCTCATAATGACGGAGAAGGCGAGACGCTACCTCCGCTCTCTGAAGAGCCATCCGCCCAGCCGGGCTCTGATTCTGTCCTGAGAATCAGAGCCAAAACAAACAACAAACAAGACACCGACAGTTAAAATGACTCATGTTGGAGTGGTGCTTTACTTCCCATTATTGTTGATCATATTTGTTAGAAAATAACAGTGATTGTAAGAGTAACGAATCAGTGAACAGTCAGGGTTTTACATTGCATAATGTATCTGAAATGTAGCCATTTTTTGTAAGGTTGTGAACTACAAACACTCAGGTAGAGTTTCCATATCTAGTCATCATATGGAGAAGATCTAGATGTCAATGGTAGGTTGAGGGATCATGTGATTTTAGGATTCCCCCTGTGGGGAGGAACCAACATGTTGCGAAGTTACATGAATAACCCGTAAATAAAGTTGGCCCACTACCTTGTTTTATAAAAAAAAAAAAAAAATGGCTCAGCTTGTTAAATTTTATGCAAGAGTCAGAAAGCAGAGAACTTCACTGAGCACTGTTTAAAAGGTTGATATGTTGTAAGGCACTCTGTAAATATACTTAGACTAATATGTTTTACTCTTGTGACCTTGACACAAGCTGAATAAAAACAAATGTATGTTCTGCACCTGTTTGGCTCTTTTTTGCTGCTTGACCTCAGGTCTCAAAGCAAACAAAGGCTATTTGTTTATAAATTAAATTAGAAAAGATAAAACTAAAATAAAATAGATATTTTTCAATTAGGTACGTTTTTTTTTTTCTTTGAATTCTGATATTACGAACGTACCACAGATCATGACCAGGCTAAGAAAAAATACATAAAAAGGAATGCTGTGCTGCCTGTGAATCTGTAACTGTGTATTGGTTGTATAAATGAACTAATCTAATACTTTAACACATAAGAAATTAAAATATTGTTAGGACTTTAAAACGACAGAGTATTTCGAACCATGGACTTTACGAGTAGGTCACCTCTTATCGATATTTTTACGACTTTTTTCTGGTAATGGGTCTCTATTTTTTAATTTTTGAAAAGTATCATAGTCGGGTTCTAATACTCTGTCGGACATAAAATCCAAAATGTATATTCAAATGTTTAAAGTAATGACGTGCTTTTGAGGCTTTTTTAAAACTTGGATATAAATCACAAACAGTTTTAATGCTTTTATTTTGAAAGCAACCTTTGGAGACGGAAGTCATCCGCAACCTGCCAGGTTTCTTTCTGGGACACCGGAAGCAATCGTGGGTTTGGTGACGCTGCATTAGACTGCAAGACATGATTCGGACCAGTGAGTATATTCAAATAATTAATGTAACATTCTGTGCTACTGATTCCTATTGTTCATTCAATTTATATTATAAATGAATATTTAACTATATAATTAGAAGAAAACGCCGCTTGCTGCACGCGCTGCGGTGCTTCCTGTCGAGGTTAGCCTGCTCTTCTCTTAGCTAACCCTTTCAGTCGGCGCGAGACTTATCTGAATGAATGAATGAATGAATAAATGAATTAATGAATAACATATATAATAATGTGTACGTGTATTTCCTATGTAATGTAACAGTGAAGCACGCGCTCAGGCCGAGCGGTGGGCTTGCTAACTTCGGCTGTGTGTCCGCAGAGCTATTCGGGGTTCTCCTCCTCAGCCTGGCTCTTGCTGGAGCTCAGGCTCTCACACCGTCTCACCACCTGTCCCTGTCTGATGTGGGCCGGCTCCAGAATCTTCTGAACCAACCGTACGACGACCTGGAGTCCGCATACTACTCTGTGGTTGGGCTCACCAAGCTCGGAGCAGCTGTTCCGGATCCTGCAGTAAGATATTCACCGCTTCTGGTTCTGAGCAAAAACTATTCATCTCACCGATGATTTCGTTCATCATGTGTTGTCCTGCATGGGGTTCTCCTTATAAATCTGTTTTGCAGGAAGTTTGCCAGTTCTTGAAATCCCAGCTGGATCCCAGTAGTGTTGATTCCCTGTTCTTTGCTGCTGAAACCAGTAAGGCCATTTCAGGATGTGAGGTATGAATTATTATCCTGCTCATTTACATGCCCCACACAAGTTTATTCATAGGTTTGTTGACTACAGAACATGGATAAATAAAAGCCAGTAGAAGGAAGAAATTGTCATTTTTATTGACAAAACAATCACTACAGAAGGTTGACAAGATAAACAGCATTAACACAATTTCCATTTCAGTTCAAATATACTTTATTTCTCCTTAAAGGAAACTGAATGTTGTCGTAACTCATACCCTCAGAGTTGTTGGCGATGGTGTTGCTGTGGGTAGGAAGGATCTCCAGTGGCAATCAGTGTTGCAACACATCTAATGAGACCTCTGACTGAAGACGGTTGCTGTGACATGCTAACAGCTTTAACTGCTAATAAAAAAAACAACTAAATGTCATTTAAGAACCATGAAGAAAACATATACAAAGAAACCCACATAATTGATCAGATTTCCATTATTAGTACTGATATTATATTTTGACCATTTTTTTCACAGCAGGATTGAACAGCATAGGAAGTCTTCTATGTCTTACATTGAATGCAGTGGAAATAACCCTGGTCCTTTTTTTTTTTTAGATTCCTGTTTCCAATGAAACCAGGGACATCCTCCTGGCGGCGGTCAGCGAGGACTCGTCCATGTCTCAGATCCACCGGGCAGTGGGCGCTCTCAGCTCCTTGGGGCTCCCGCTCGCTTCACAGGAAGTGGTCGGCGCCCTCACGGCACGTATCAACAAGGAGGACAACGTCATGGCGTAAGTGAAACGTGGAATCGGTACGATCAGCAGCTGCTCTGAACGCTACCTTACTCCGCCTGTTTGTGTGCAGCATCATCTCGGCCCTGCAGGCTGCATCCCGCCTGTCCCAGCAGGCAGAACTGGGAGGAATCTTGGAGGAGATTGAGGTGATTCTCCCAGCCTCCACTAGGTGGTGCCATATCGCCGCTCTGGAGTCGGTTTGAGATGTTTTTGTGTTTTCTCTCAGGATCTGACTGCTCGCCTGGACGACCTGGGAGGCGTGTACCTGCAGTTTGAGGAGGGGCTGGAGGCCACCGCCCTGTTTGTGGCGGCGGCGTACGGCCTGTCGGACCACGTGGATATGGAGCCGCCTCTCAAGGAGGTAGGAGTTCTCATATCGTCTCAGCTTTTCCTCTGATACCCCTGGAAGAAGGCCTGTTGTAATAAACAATAAATCAATTTGTTCCATGATAAATTGAAACAGCTCAGTTATTTCCATTTGAATGATTTATCATGTTTTCTTTTCTCTCTTTCTACCAAAAACTGGATGATAAAACTTTTCGGTGCAGTGCTTGGGTCTCAACTAGAGCTTTTTTTGAAGGACAATTTTATTTACAGAGACTTCATAATTCATTTTATTTATTGTTTGTTTTGCATATTTAAAATGTCTCCCAGTTTCAATGTTAAATGTTTATTAGAATTTAAAGTTTATTGAACTTTGAGAATGCATTATTATACCATTACTGTTATATTGCTAGAAAATTGTCTCAAAGCAACAATATTATCATTTATCACTGCAACTTAGCCAAATCTGCCCACCTGAAAACCCGCTCTCTCCGCTCAGGACCAGGTCATCCAGCTGGTCAACTCCATCTTCAGTAAGAAGTCGTGGGACTCTCTGTCCGAGGTGTTCAGCGTGGCGAGCGCCGCTGCCGCCCTGTCCAACAACCGCTTCCACGTCCCCGTGGTGGTCAGCGCTCAGGGCCCGGCCACTGTGTCCCACAACCAGCCGACCCTGCAGGTACGCCCACTAGCCGCTTCCTGCTGCGCACAACCACACGGCTAAAGATCAGCCTTTTCCCAAGAGCTGTCAAATCAATCTGTCCACCTTCTATCCTCTCTGCCTCTCCTGCAAACACACCACACCCTTATGCTGCTCCCTATGGAGCCATTAAGACTTTCTTTATTTTTTTATTTATGAACACAATGTCATTATGTTCCTGAAACATAAAGACAAATATAATCTTGTATCTTATGTCTGTAACGCCGTCACAGTAGTGATGTCATGGCTCTGGGTGTTTTATTCCAGCTCCTGGTCACTGACGTCATGTCCCAGCCTCTGGCCTCAGCCAGTGTTCTGGTGGAGTCTGCATACGCTGTGGCCTCCAAGAGCGCCGTTCTCAACCAGGCACCGTTCACTCATAACGAGTACGTATGACGGAGGTGACCTCACAGGAGGAGAGGAAGAAACTGGATTGTTGCTAAGCCATAAAGGTTTAAAGAAAAAAAAAAAAAGATCAAAATGAACAAATATGTTATTTCCTAGCGTTCCCCCTAGGTGCTTGGCTGTGGGGCTGACATGGGGAGGGAATTTTAGAGGTGCACAGATTGATCGGCCTGATTTCTTTAATTTTGGGTGAACGACTGTCGGTCGATACTTGCATATGGAGCCGATCTTAACTCATCGTTTCTACGAAAGTGAAGCAACAATTCTTACAAGGTTTTTACAATAAAGCTGCTATAGTAACTTAGATCTGAGTAGGCCTGTCCCAATAAGAAATAAATCAATTAATCATATGATGAATTAAAGCAAATCAATAATTTCCATCTGCATAATTGATCATTTCTCCCTTTTTTCTCTTTCAAGCAAAAATTGGATGATAAGTCTTCAGTCTTGTATTTTGGTCTCAACTAGAACTTTCTTTTTGAAGGACAATTTTGTTTGTTTTGTTTATTTTGATATTTAAAATGTTCTCCAGTTCCAGTGTAAAATATTCATTAGAATTTAAAGTTTATTGATCTTTGAGAAAGGGTACTTGCGTCATTATGCCATTACTCTGTTACTTTAAATTTTTCTCAAAACACCAATATTATCCTTTATCACAATAACTTCTGGGACAATTCATATCCAGCAAAAAGTTGTTGATTAGACAGACGTAGATCTGATTGGAAATAATAGAAAAAAAGTTAAAGTACTAAATGCCGATTGTCATGGAGTAATCCTCCGTAATTCCTCCATGTTCTGCCTTAATAACTGTGAATCCCATATGGGTGTGGACTGCAGTCCTGCTGATCACTTACTGTGTCGTTCTATTTTCCTGTTTTTAGTGGCGTCTTTGAACTGAATTTCATGTCCAGCCAGCCGGCCAGTGGATATTACCAGTTCACTATTGGTGTGGCCGGGGACAGCCGACTGGTGGCCAATCACATTGAGGTATGGTTAGTGTCACTAACTAGCCGTGCTTAGGTCAAGTGTAGGCGACTATAAACTACTTCTCTGTTTGTGGAACCTTCATAACTCCACATTTGATTAGTTAATAGTTGACTATTGAATTGGATTCCAATGATAAATCTCCATATTTAATTTGAATATTAGTGTTAAACATTGACATGCTTACTCATAACTCCTGTTCTATGGGGCATAAAATGCTAGCTAAAATGTCTGTTCATATGCTTTACTGTTGGCAAACTGCTGTCAAAATGTACGAGAAGTTGCCATCTTGGTTTTTAAGGTCTCCACTATTTTCTACTCTGAAGGTTTTTTTCTCATTTTCATTATGACAGAAGAATAAGGGAAGTTCCAGGAATCTTTTGACATTTTTATTTTACTTTTATTTGTAAATCTCATTCAAACTAAGGGTTTCATTTTTCAAGAGCAACCAGTTTGAAATATACATACAAAACAATATTCTAAAACATACTATAGTCAATTAACTGAAAAAGTACAACTCAAAAAGACTGTAGCAGTAAAACATTAGGAACAGAAGCAATATTGCTAAATGTCTGATTATCCATAAAATAATCAGAGACTGAATCATTCTGCTTGTTAGTGTTGCATTGTGGGTAGGTTTTTCATATTATAGCAGCTTCTTTTGCTGTTTGGTTTTGGACGCCACCAAAGTGAGCAAACATGTACATATTTAAATCCAATGTGGCACATTTTCCTTCATCTTTGGGTCAAAACCAGCCAATATGTGAAATGTTTGTTCTGCAACAAAAGAACAATTCTTCTACTTAGGAGCTCCGCTGTGATGGGTTGAGGGCAGGAACATTTCAGCCAGTAAACATGGAACAAAACCTCTGAATAATAAGAACAATTATATATAATCATGTTTATTTTTTAAAAGGCTATTGTAGAAATTGTTAAAAGGAAGCAACCTTTTACATTTAGTGTGGATTACAGGCATTGTGTCCTGTATTCATTCCACACAGTTGCTTGTTGTTTTTAAGGTTAATCAGAATTACTGCCATTGAAAGTTTTATTATAACTATTCTATTGTTAGCTACAGCATAAAAAGATACAAATATCTAATCACAGTTGTATAATTGTGGTGGGGTGAGAGAGATGCACAGATTTCCTTGTGTGGCCAGTACTAGATTTCAGATATATTTTATAATTGGTTTCCAATTTTGACCAATGCCATTCTGATTCTTTTTAATATTATTTCCTTTTTATTTAAACATATATTTGTTTATCCTTGACCAACTCTTCTATTACAGGCAAATGGAAAATGGAAAACTTTTAAGTTTTATAGAAAGATAAAAGTTAACAAGGATAACTTTGCAATCCCTTTATTTTATGTTGAGTTCATCTAACGAGAAGTTCATGATTTAAGTTTTTTAATATTTATCTGTTAAGTTAAGAGAAAACTGGAATGATCAGGCCTGAATTGAAACAGCTTCTCTCTATATATGACTCCATCAAAAAGACCTCCAAATCAAACCCACATACTCTGACCCCTACAAACACACACACTCCAGAACTGGTCTAATAATAGCCGCGGCTGCTTGACTCAGCGGCGTGCTGCGTGTGTTGGTGTCTGCTTGGATCACGGCACATTTTCATATCCATTCAAAAGAGAATGCAACATGAGTCATAGCACTTCTGGATACAGCCAAAGTGATCTCAAGCAGTTTGTCCTTGGATCCATTAGTTTTATGATACGGAGCCTTGCAAAAGTATCCACGATTTGGTGAAACCTGCAGAAACCCTGTATGCAGTGCTAAGGGTTTTCCCCCAGTAATAATTATGTGGTATCAACCCCATTTTTAGAACCTATTTCAAAACCTCATAGGAGTCAGTCACTGAGTGGTCAGAAGGAATCCACTGGTTGCTGAAAAATCAAACGCATTTAAAGTTTGTCATGAGCCTTGCAGAAGAAGGGTTAAAAATGGAGCAGTTTGGTCATCACTCTACAGTAGGGACAGGGTCTCCTCCAGAAAACTTGCTAGGTTAGTCCACCAGCGGTCCACCATGCTTTTGTGTTTAGAAAATGTTAAGTTGGCAGGAAATTAGCCTAGATAATGATGTGTTATTGTGTTGTTTTCTTGTGGCTTTGCAAAACACATCACATTTTAACCTGTGGTTACCTGAGGAACTGATAATACCCCTTGTTTCATTTAAACTGTCGACTTGCAGCTGAAGGTCAAAGTTTCCACTGAGGTTGCTGTTACTAACATGGACCTCTCTGTGGTGGACAAGGACCAGAGCATCGGCACAAAGACCACCAGGTCAGGAAACATGGCGGACCTCTTGAGCTGACGCTCTGCACACCCAGAGGCAAGACGTTTAACGCCGCTTGTTGTCTCTTCCTTTGATCTGATAACGCAGAGTGCAGTATCCTTCCAAAGCCAAGAGCTCCTTTACAGCAGACAGCCACCAGAACTTTGCCATGTCCTTCCAGCTGGTTGACGTCAACAATGAGCAGGAGCTCACCCCTCACCAGGTATGTAGCTGTACTCTGAGGTCCTGTTTCTGCTCTTATAGTTACCGCTGTTATCATTAAATTATACATCTGGTTGGCCGAAAGTTGGAGCTCATCACTGCGGTTAACACCCAACGTCTTTGTTGTTCCTATAAGACGTTTGTCCGGCTGCACAATCAGAAAACTGGCCAGGAGGTCGTATTTGTCGCCGAACCTGACAGCAAGAACCTCTACAAGTTCGAGTTGGACACGGCTGAACGGAAGTCGGAGTTCGATTCCATGTCTGGTACCTACTCTCTCTACCTCATGGTTGGAGATGCCACCCTGGAAAATCCCATCTTGTGGAACGTGGTCAGTGTCCAACCAGGCTTTGTTCTTGGAAATGGCAGCTACTCATACCTAAAGTTTTACTGAAACTGACTTGTAACCTCTCAACAGGCTGACGTCATCCTGAAGTTTGCAGAAGAAGAAGCTCCAGTTGCTGCTCAGCCAAAGACCCTTTATGTACCCAAACCAGAGATTCAGGTACTACCTCTGTTTTCATTCAGTGTCTCCACATTCTTAACAAGGCTTAGATTCATAAAACTAAAACTAAGGCCTTAGAGTGGCCTAAATTCATTGAAAAAAACTAGATCTCAGTGCACCACTTACTGAGTGGGCCATGTTCATTTTTAACAGGAAGTTGTGGTTGTTTTGAAGCAATCTGAGGCTCAGGTTTTTTAGGTGCGCTACACTGCCCCCTATGGGTTTGGCATGTTTAAAACAACGTTGAGGGGTGGATATTTTAAGCAATGTAATAGAGATTTTGGTCTTCATAACGACTCAGCTAAGTGAGCACAAGGCTTCAGTTTGACTCGTGTGAAATCTCTTTCTGTGCAGCATTTGTTCAGGGAGCCGGAAAAGAAGCCTCCAACGGTGGTTTCCAATACCTTCACCGCTCTCGTCCTGTCTCCACTCCTGCTTCTGCTCATTCTGGTAATATTGAAAAACATGTTTGAAGTGGTTTTTTATTTTTTCAATCTGTTGTAGTTCAGAAATCCATTTAGAAGCACCACTCGTATACCATTCGGTATTTTTATATCCCATTTTCAGTAAGAACATGGTCAATGGGACTGTCCAGTATAAATATAATGCCTTTTTTAATTTAAGAACACAATAGTGCAGTGTTGTTTTTTTGTCTGCTGAGTGTTGGGTATCGTTGCTGCTAATCAGAGTATTTTGTTAGCGATAAACCATTTGTTCGGCTCTTTTGTTTGCCACTCTGACTGGAGAGTAAAAATGATCTCATTGTTAGAATTTTCCCTCTCTTTTGTAGTGGTTTAAGCTTGGAGCCAACATCTCCAACTTCAACTTCTCTCCAAGCACCATCCTGTTCCACCTGGGTCACGCAGGTATGCTCCCACAGTTTTTCCACGTTTGCTCCATGATTAAAGCTGTTTTTAATCATAGCGTCATATAGAAATGGAATATGACGCAAATTGTTTTGCTAAAGGATTTCTGCCTCTTGAACTTTGTCACATTTTCTCTAATTCTACAAACTCAAAATGACAATTTAAGAAGATGTAATATACATTTACAAGAACTAAATCTGACAGTGGTGTGTATTTTTCAGCACATCTGTACTGATACTGTTGTAGAACAGCAGGTCTTTTCAAGGTCTCTAACACCTATGCACATCTGGAGTCTGAAATTGTTGCTAAATTTTATTTGCAACATGCACCAGGCTCAGTCTGATTAGTTTTAAAATGTGTGTGTTTGTGTTTGAACCATAGAGTCACTTAACCTCTGTCTCACTATGACAGGTTCAGAACTGTTATTGGGTTTTCAGTTGTTTCCAGTTTAGCTCCACACGGTTCAAATAACCTCCATTTGCAAAGTTTTTGTTGGTGTTCTTATGCTAAGCTAACTCTGTTTACTGTAGAGGATGGTTCATCCTCTCTTCTGAGACTTAATCTTAGAACTAATAGTGGGGCTCGGTTAAAAGTTTTGAGTTAATTGTAGACTCTGTAATTTATTAATTCCATCTTAATCGAAAACCATATATCTACAAAATACACAGCATTTTCAATTTAAATTATAGAATAAATGGATGTATGAGCTCAACAACAAAGATATTTATTATTTTTAGTCTGTTATTAAGGTTCTTCTACCATCAGGTTGGAGCAAAGTGTTATTCTATCCATTCATCCTCCCAGAGTCTCAGGAACTTCTGATCTTTCATGGAACTTCTTTAGAAACGTGGACTGTGGACGCTGACATTAGCATTAACTGCCACATGTTTAGCATTGAGATGTTATTTTAGGCTTGAATAAACTAACTCCTTTTAGTACAACATGAACACAACAATAGTCTTTCCCAGCGTCCAATCAGAATGTTTTCTTGAAATAAAAATGAACTCCCAGTGGGCCAAGAGAAGCAGCTTTGTCATCTATCACCGTTGCTGTGGATGGCGCTTGTGCTTCAGATTTAGGCGCATAGCAGAAACGTGCAAATACAAAAGTTCCATCTGAAAGCGATTAAAATTTTAACATGTTAAATTCTGGGTAATTAATCGAAATGAATGTGCTAAAGTCCCGGCCCTAGTTAAAACATTTTGGTGTTTGGCTAGGCAGTTGAACGATAATAATTTATGGACTATATACCTTCTGAAGGTTTTTGGTTGTATTTGGTTTTGTCTCAGGGGGGTCAGGTGAATAGAAATGTTTGCCCAATTTTTAACATTTTTATTTGTAAAACATGACTAAATATTACAGTCCAAAGAGCATGAATAATTTTGCAAGACGTTTTATGACATTTTGTTCCTATGGGAGCAGTAAGATGAAAAGAGTGCATTTTTACTTTGACTCTACTATCTCTTAGAACAATAAAGTTCATCATGCAGCCCTTAATTTACTTAAAGGCTTCTGTTGTTCCAGCCATGCTGGGCCTGATGTATGTCTACTGGACCAACCTGAACATGTTCCAGACTCTGAAGTACCTGGCTATCATTGGCGGCGTAACCTTCCTAGCGGGGAACCGCATGCTGGCCCAGAAAGCAGTGAAGAGGTAAGTAATCTGACGGAGAGAGTCCTTCACCCAGACAGAAAAGCCTCGCCCCCCCATTCCTGGTGACGAACACTGCTGCTGCTCTTTGTAATTCTTAGCTGCAAACCTGAAGGAAAAGAGCCTTCTCTGTCTGTAGCTCCCCTTTTAATGGGACTTCAAAGGATCATTTCAGTCCAAAGGTCTCCGCCAGAAGAAGAGCTCATGAATACAAGGAGAGAAGCATAGCAACAGAGGGGGCAATTTCCCCCCCCATCAATATGTAGAGCTCTTCAGGGGCTGGAGTGAGCAATTTGCAGCCTGTGTCGCTGACTGAAGAGGTCACTTTGACTGCCCTCTCTTAAGCCAGCCCATTTAACCCCCTTTAAGCAAGGAGAAGGTTTCGGTGAATTATTTCCCTAATGTTGGACGTTTTCCTTCTGTCTTTTTAACCCTTCTGTCCGCACCTTGCTGTCTCTCTACTCCTTTTTCAGGATTGCTGCAGAGCAGAGTAGTAGGTTGGCAAAGTATAGGAGCCTTCGGTAAAGCCCCCCCCCACACTTTTGTAACATAAGAGTGGGTTCTGCTTCCAGGCTGAAGTAAGGGCGTCCTCTGAGACTGCATCCACACTGCATTTACCATAATGTGTGGCAGTGTGCATGGCTGTGTGGTGCTCTCATCCCCCACTCACTCACCCCATCATGACCATTACAACCAGAGTCCATAGGAGCAATATAGTAATCCCTCCATTGTGGTCTATACTCTACTATGCAGTTTGCAGTTAATTTTATTTATTTTTTTTTACATTTTTGAGACTCTGTGCACTTTTTATAAAATGCATGACCAGCTTCATTAGTTGGATGTATCCAGCCTGAGTAATCACTAATGTTTTCTTTCTTTTCCCCACAGAACGGAGAAAAAATAAGGACAAAAGCATTCAAAGAAGAAACTGATGGTGGTCATTTTATAATTTTATTTTTTTGGTTTGCTACAAAATCAGACTCTGGGGAAAAATGGCACGAATATTCAAGAATCCAATTGACAGTTTTAAACATGCAGTTTGACTGTGTTGCCAAACAGAAGGGACAGAGACGCCTTTGGACAAACACTGACGGATTCTCCTGCAGAGGGCGGTAGAGCTACTGATCGTTGCACTTCTTTTCTTTTTGTCCAACACAGCAGAGTTTTTTCATTGAATTTTTTGTGGTTTCTTAATGAAAATTGGGTTTTGTCCTTTTTTTTTCTTTTTTTGTACATTCCTCTTCGTTGATGCTCTGTGCCCTTTTTCACCTCAGAAAGGAGCTGCTCCTTCTTCCAGAAATAATCGACAATTGGACATCGCACTGACACCCCAAAATATCAACTACGCTAATGGGTTTGCCTGTGGTACCCCTTTTATTTTCTGCAGAAGATGCTCCCCTGACGTGTTGATGATAAAAATATGTTTTTGTAATGAAGACGGGGAAAATAAAGAAGCTGAGGTGAATTTATGCTTGTTTGTCTTTTATTAGTTCATGTGAAAAGAAGATAACTTAATGATTCTGAATAATGTCTCAGCAGAACATAAATGTAAAAAATATTTTTGTGGAGTTTCTAAAAGATTCATAGATATGAATAACTAAATGATTATAGACATGTAACCTCTTTTTCTTTCAAAATTTTAGCGTAACAGAGGAGATGATTCAGTCTTGATCTTTATTGTATTCCTGTAACTACATCGCCAATCAATGTTGCCTTTTTAACAGGAAAACTTGTTCTGTCTGTAGAGCATTAAAACATCTAGCAAGTAGTTCTCTTCAAAACTCTTCAAAAAGCCATTATTTTTAGCAGTAAGTGTTCAGGTTCAAGGCAAACTTACATTTTGTATGTCTTTCCCCCATTCCTGTCACATTCCTATCGGAGGCCACTGGAGTAAAAGAACTTAAACTGGTTCTGAAGTTTACAGAAATACCAGTAAAGACCAGAGTTTGAGTAACTTAGCTCACCCACATCTACGTCTTTATTAGAGGGTCCGTGGTGCAGCCAAACTACAGCAGACTGTTACAGGATAAGGGTCAGTTCTAGTAGTGCAGAGTCACAGGAGGGTTTAAATCCTCAGGTAGAAACAGCTGTTGGCAGTAAATCATATTTTAGCCTACAAACATTTAAGCTTGCAACCTCATGTTGAGGAGAAACTATATTCTCATTAAAATCCACAATTCACTTATAACACCAGGTGATGTTTCAGAAGAAATGGATTTTCAATCTAAAAAAAACTTCTTTTTTTTACCCTAAAAACATTCAATATTATTAATAAAATGAACAAAATCACTTTTGTAGTGCATAATTTGTAAATCATTGTAGAACTAAACATGGATCCACTGATTTCTATTTCTTAGCCTAGAATAAAGTTTGTCTCCTCAGCAACAGGAATCGGTCAGGAATAGACGCTGTCCTGCCGGACACTTTTTATCTTATTTTTTTATTTCCAGGCAGTTTTTATAATGCATAACTGTGGCAACAAGGTATTGTTTTACATCTGGAAGAAGCTGAAAAATTAAAAGTTCAAATAATTCCTGAACTCTGACCCCAACTCACAGATGAATTGAAGTGGAGGCTGTGTGGATTTACTTTGTGTTGCAGGCCAGGAACATCAGATGAAATGAAATGAAATGGATTAACCAAAACATTACTGTTTATTTCACTTTGTTCACAACCCATTATTTTTTATACATTCTGTTTTTTACTGATTCATGGTTATGCAAAGCCATAATACACCGCAGCACTGAAGTGCTACTCAATTGTGGTCATGCCCAAAAGGAAAAAAAATCCAACCCAGAGAGTTGATGTTGACGGCTGGGCTCAGTGAGGGAGAGTGTTGGTGATGATGTGAGCTGTGGGTGTGACTGAGCCCCAGGTTCGGTATAAACTGACCATGGATGCAGAGGGGGGCAAACAGCAGTGTTCCTGTCTCTTTTGTCCTGTTTTTCCCAGCAGTGACGGACGATGAGAGTGGAAGGCACCGAGTAGTGGCTCAGCAGGGACGCTCTCAATCTGCTTTAAAACTAGGTAACTCAACACACACACACACACACTACACATGAGTCTAACATGAACTGTTCTATTGGGTGTTCCCTTTTTGTGTCTGAAGATACACATCTCCATGCCTCAACTTAATTTTTTTGTAGTTTTTTTTTTTTTCAGTTGTGTGGTGACGCTGATGCTGGGAAACTGTGATTTCAGTGGTGTTTTTTTTTTTATTTTTTTTTTCTAATGTCATTTCTTCTCCTCTCCTTTATTCTGGTAGTTCAGTGTTCTCCAGGACTTACTGCGATGATGGAGAAAGCTGCTGTGCTGCTGCTGCTCTTCTGCTGCCTGGTCATGTCTTTGTCAGGCTCCCCGCTCTACCCGTCCATCAGGTACGTCTCAACATTCAGAACTTGTTAAATGCTGTTTTTATAGAACAATTTAAGGATAATTTGAAAGTTTTAGAAATCCCTCCCCACTGTTCGAGTCAGGTGTTTTTGTAGAGACTACATTATTAAAACAGAATTTCATCAGTAATATTTTGTATTTCGTTTTAAACAATGTTCTACAATTGAAATAATGATAAACAGTTCAAAGAAACTTAATAAGGTACAGTTCAAAAAATGTTAAGATGTATACAACTGAATTAAGCTCTAGAAAATGTTTTTTACATTATTTTCCACATCTTCTTTTTAACTCAGTTTTTTTTTTAAGGATATTTTTGTAATTAAGGCATACGTTTCTCAATATGTATCCACCTATTATTGGCAATTGGGCAACAGGTTCAGGAGGTAAAACCCAAAATGCCTCTACTCGGCACCACTCTAGGTCATTCTGGACAATTCCACAGCGTCGCTATGCCAGAAAATGTAGGTCTCTACTGCAGGCTCTTGCTCTGCCCTGTTGTTCCCCAGGACGCGCCTGTAGAACCCTCAAAGGTTCTATAGGAAGCTGACTTCAGCTGCTTGTGATCAAGCTCAGTACTTATGAAAAGACCAGAGCAACAACCACATCTCTACAGAAGACGCCTCAGTCTGTTTATCCATCTACTGGTCTACCCTTCCATCACTCATGAAAAATAAGCTTGTCTGTTTGGAGCAAACACTGACCCTCACCAGTCTGGGGTGAGACATCCACTACGGTCATTGATGGAAGACACCAACAGAACCACATCCTCTCCAAAAAGCAAATGAGATCCTGAGATTCCCAAACCAAACTCCCTCCTCTCCCAGACTGCTTTGGTCTCCTTGTCTATGAAGCGCACAGACTGGAAAGAAGCAGAGTACAACACACTGATTGTCAGCTTATATGGTAGCATAAAAGCTGCTCCACCAGATGTCCCCGTTTCACCCATTTTACTTGTTTGGGCGCCACCTGGTGGCGATAAGTTGATGGCTCTAATCCTCTCCACCCAGACGTCCCGCAATAAATTGATGAAGGGCCACTAAAATAGTACAAATTTAAAAAATACATCTATCCTGACAAGACGTCATGTAAACATCTTCCGTCATCACTGTAGCTAACTTGCAACAACACCTCGGGATTAATAGCGTTGCTCGCTAGCTGCAAACTCCCTCGCTAGCAAGCTTGTCTTTAGGATTAGCTCTGTATCCAAACTAGCTAAAGCTGGAAACAAACTTACATTCTTAGAAACCTTGTCAACCACAAAGTAGAGAATTAATATTTAATTTCTTATTCGAATCAATAAAGTATTTTTGGATTGAATTGAATTAATGTTTCTGTTTTTAGCTGGACACTGCATACAACAAATGAGAATAACATCTGACTGAAGTAATATCTTCATTGATGTTTATTGAAACATTACTAAACAATATGCTTACAAACTAATATGCTTTAGATGAATTTAAATGAATACTTTTTATGGAGTAACTATCATTAACATAAATTCTAAACAATCTAATACCTCATTTGTTTGGGGCACTAAAACAAAGATATCTATGAGGCGTCGTCTGTAAAGTTAGTCAAAAACGAATATAAGAAAAAAACAATGGGGAGCATTTTTCAAAGTCATATTATGCCCATGCTTATTATTATTTTATAAATGTCACAACTTCAAACTAAATACCTACCTCTGAGCTAGCTAGCTGTTAAGTCTGAAGTTAAATATTTAGCGTGCTAACTATTTAGTTTGAAGCTAAATATTTAGTTTGTAAAATTACTGTGCTAATTAAATATTTAGTTTGAAATTGTGATACTTAAACATGAAAATATATATATTTTTTTACTGCAGGTAAAGTAACACAATTTATTGCTCCAAACTTTGACTGTGTAACTTTACAAACAGCACCCCATTGATATCCAACAGTTTTCAACCAGGTTAAAAAATATAAAGGATAAAACAGACAAGTCTACATTCATGCCTAATGCAAATGTTGTTTTGAACTTTTCACCGTTCACTTTGCCTGTCATGTCTTTGTCCTCTGCTCTTGTTATGCAAAGAAGGGTCAAGATGTCTGAATTAGTCACTGTAGTTACATTGTTCCACTAGCGCATCTTAATCATGTTGTCCAGTGCTCAGGCAGCAGAACATGTCATTTGACAAGGACAAGAGCATTTTGTAAACCCCAAGCACGGTTTAGCATCTAACATGAAAATGAGATTTAATAACTCCTAAGTGCGGCTTAAAGTTGAGGAAGTGCGTGTTTGGAATTTAGTATCGGATATTCAGGAAGAATATGGTGATGTCTGACAGGTTTGGCCAAAGGGACATGTCCATCCTCATGACGTCTTCCCTGAAGAATCCAGCAGAGCAGCAGGACGAAGACAGTATTCCTCTGAGGGGCGGAGAGGAACTGCGGTACGTATGGCTACTATGTTTGGCCAGATTCAGTGAAGACTAAGAAAATGTGTCTGTGAGAAAAATCTCAAATTGTGGGCAAATCAAACCAATGCATTTGTAAAGTAAAGCGAAGAAAATCATTGTCCATTAAAGCAAACTGATGTCAGCTTCCCCCTTCTCTGATCTTTAGCTCTGAACGTCATGCTGACGCCATCTTTACCAACAGTTACAGGAAGGTCTTGGGCCAGATCTCTGCCAGGAAGTTCCTTCAGACCATCATGGGCAAACGGCTCGGGTAGGCAGGGGCGTCTGTGCGCAGAGTGTGTTAGTCACTGCAGAGCTTCATTGTCAAACTCCTATTGTGGCCATCTCTGTGCTCCTTTGCAGAGATGAAAGTGAGAGCTACATGAAACGTCAGTCAGACATCTATGAGGGGACGTTTAAAGAAGATCTCACATCCATCCAGAGCGATCAGAGGTACAGAGGAGGGCGGGGAACGACATGAGGCCCAGGTGAAGAAATACCTCAGGCTTTAAAATCTAAATCCTCCCTCAGTGATATTTTGTTGTTGAAACTAACTGAAATACTGATTCTCTACAGAAGTTGAGGATTAACTGAAGAGTGGGAGCCATCACTGATTGGGTTCTTTTGCTTTATCTAATGTATTCTATACAAATATAGTTAGTAATATTGTCTTTTGTTAGTTGTTATTAAGAATTACATTATTAGTAATAATTATTATTAAAAACTGTGAAGACAACCTATGTTTGGTGTCATTCCTGGGGAGAACGGGATCAGATTTGATTTACCTCGGTTTGCAAAAATATTCATACCTCCCATCTTATTTTGTTTCATTGCAAAAACAAACTTTAATGTGCTATATTAGGATTTATGTGGTAGCACGCAAGAAGGTTCAAAACTGTAAAGTGGAAAGGAAATTATGTATGGATTTCAAAATCGTTGCAAATAAAAATTTTAATTTTAATGGGTCGTATGAACAAATTTATCTCCTTTTGCTCTGAAACTGTGAACTCAAGTCCAGGTTAACCAATTAGAAGTAAGCAATGACCACCAGGGCATCAGAGGTTTGGTAGATAACATCACTGAAGAAAACATGAAGACCAAGGAGCACATCACACACATCGGGGCTAAAGGGGCAGTATTATGTATTTTACAGTGGCATTTTATGATACAATGAAATAACAAGGTTACTTTTGGTTGTTCTAAAAATGCTATAAATATCAAAAATGGCTTAAAAGAAATTTGACTTTGTAACATAACACCTTAAAATTGGGTACTGTCTCTTTAACAACATGGCTCCTCTATTAACCCTTTAACAATGTTTTTACTAGTGTTGCTCTGAGCAGTAGCTCCTATAATGAGCTCAGCAGATGCTCAGTTCCACCAAGTGTTTGCTAATTGCTGCTGGCTAGTCTGAAGGATCTTAGAAACTGTAACTCTAAGGAGGAGCTGTGCCTTGAAGGCAGAGCTAGGTCCACCCAAGGATTTTGCACAGTTGAATGGTTGCCACAGGAGATTAAAGGATTTTTTAAAAGCTTTCTGATGTTTACAGAGGGCTGCGTAGCTTATGAAGCAATTAGTCCAAGTTTTGGACTAATCAGCTCATTCTTCAATAGATAAACTGCAAACCTTCCTAGGCATGACTGTTTACCTAAGGCCAGGAAATGAGAGCATTAGCCAAAAGAGAAGTAGCCAAAATGTCTACAGTAAGCTTTGGAGGAGTTGCAGAGACTCTTGGCTCAGGTGGGGCAGTGTGTTGATAAATATTGGTGGTGTTCTCCACAAGTCTGGCCTTTTTTGAAGAGTGGCCAGAAGGAATCCATTGTTGAGCGATAAAACATAGGAAGCCGTGTTTCCAGTTTGACACAAGCCATGCAGGGAACACTGCAAATATGTGAGAAAATAGAGACCAACCTTTTGGTTGACGTGACTCAGCATGCTGCTTGGTAGCTTTCTTGTTTGACCATAATTACTTTAACCCATTTTTTGTTGTTACAAAACCTAACCCAGACTGCCAGGTCAAATCTAGTCCAGTTGGAATAAATGAACCCTCGGCTGGTTTTGTTCATGTTTGACTCATATGGTAGGAAAATAAAGGTCATTAAAAACTCTGCAGTAACAAATCCGTTCCCTCTTCCAGGGCTGCAAGAACAAGATTAGGTCATTCTGTTCTTACAGATTTTGTTCTTGACACTTTGTGTGGGGAAATATTCTTTTCTTTTGGGATGTTGGCAACTTTTATATCAAAATGATGTAGTGGGAGGGTCTTTCCAAGAATTCTGCACCTAAGGATTCACCCACAGGATTTTTTCTTTTCCCCCTCTGAAATATGAAGGTTGTGAGCTGCAGTGGGAGAGACCTTTGAATTCTGTATTTAAGTTATTGCAAAGTATGGTGTGCTCTTGTTCTTGCAGAACAAAGAACAAAATTCTCTATTCTTGTTGGGTATTGGCTGCTGGGTCATTTGAACTCAACAGTTTTTAAAGACATAGTTGATAAAAGTACGACCATACTATTGAGGCAGCACCCTTACGATTCTTACAGATAAAACAACTGTCCAGTACAAAAACACTGTCAAAAAGCACTTATTCCGACAGGTGATGTAAACAAGAATATGATCAAAAATGACAGGAACCGTAATGCATTTAAACAAGTAAATAGTGTAGCTGTAAAAGTATAATGCAAATGCAAAACTTTAGAACCATTTTTCGGGTATATAAAAATAATTTGAATAAAAGACAGCTTCAGTTAAATTCCCTCATAAGTTGTCAGGAACCTTGTTTAGTGGGACATGTCAGAGACGGACTACAAATATAGACGTACTGCAGGTGGGTTCAGCACGCAGGATGCAAGAGGATTCTCCGTCTTCCTCTATGTCATCGTCACAGGTTAGGGAAAAACACTCCAAACCAGTTGGAATTTTGTTCTAACATCTTCGGAAATTTTCCCAAATTTGATAACGTTTTTAAAAATACGCATTAAGCCGACCAATTTCCTCTGGCTTACCAATGGCAATAGTTGCCATCTGTCTTGTGCTCTTGTAGGTTAATATAGGCTGATTCAAACGCTTGATTCAAAATCCTTTATCGACGTTCTGCTTGTACCTTAGGTGTAGAGTTTGCGCCCCCTCCCCCTTTCACAGTGGCCACTGTTATTATCGTATGGCGGCGTTTTACAGTTTAGACCGTTAAACAGTTTTGTGACACCGTTTATTTGGAACAGGAAGTGACTCCTCTTGCCGTGGAAACATCTTCGGCTGCACGTTACGTCGGGAGCTTCAGTGACATTTACTCAGCTTGCTACACCCCTTTATTTTTGTAACTTAAGACACAGGAGTTAAAAAAAATTGCGGATATTAGCTCTCCGTGTTGCTGAATAAACTAAAAGCTCTGAGTTTTATTTCAGAGGAAGCTCTTAAACAAGCATGAGGACTGTAAAGCCCTTCCTTTGCGTCTCCAAACACTGGGCTCCTCTCAGGTGGCTCTCCAAACCCAGAAACTGCTCAAATGCAGCCAGAGACAGCTCAGCAGAGAAGAAGAAAGTTGTCTCCGACAGCTTTAGGAGACAGGTAGCTTCCGGTCCGCGTTTTCAGGACTTTATTAAAGCTCCTCCAGTGACTCTGGCTGTACATTGCGAACACACCGACGAGCATTATCTTTCTGAGGACTTGGGGCTGATGGGGGACGCAAGGAAAGGTTGGTGGCGTGTGCACGACTGCCAGCTTCCGCCAGCTTCACATTCAATGGTTTTGGAGTGTGTGTAATGATGGCTTACCTCATTTCAGTGTATTTTGAAACGTATGGATGCCAGATGAATGTAAATGACACAGAAATAGCCTGGTCCATACTGCAGAAGAAAGGCTATCAACGGACAGCTGATTTGAAACAGGTATTTATTATTAAGTTCTAAGTCTTTCCATGAAACAAACTTCCAGAGAATCATAATCTAACTTATGATTATATAGTTTGTTCTAATCTCCTGGTTAAAAGAAGTGTCTGTTTAAGCAGAGCTTCATCCCACATATGCAGAGTTTTGGCACATAAAGCATTTTATACATTGTTCCTGCAGAGGGGGAAAAAAAAAAAAAGAAAGAAATCTCGGTCATTTGCTTTTTTCTTTTGAAAATCAACTTTACCAATCATCCTTCACATGGCTCTGAGGTTCCTTGTTACTTTGACCAAACAGCATGAGTTCATATAGAAGGAAGATGTTTCTTTCATTTCCTGAAAAGTAAAATTCTTTGGAGATACAAGGTTTGTTTTAAACAGTAGCAAGTCGATACCATCAACAACTTGGATAAATGACTTAACCCAGACATCAGCAGTCTGGACCAATCAAAATGCAGGACAAAAAGGTTAAAGTACGTCGTAGTGAGACACCTGATCACCCTGATGTTAGTCAGAGACTCAGATTACCAATAGTTTTTGCTAGCTTTTCTCAGTGATGTTGCTAACCAGCTACACAAGGCAATAACAATGTTAAATGAATATATAGCAGTTTAACAATCTTCCTTTAGAGCATTGAGACTCTAAAGGAAGATGTTTTCAGAAATAGCTGTCCCTGTGTGTGTGTGTGTGTGTTTGTGAGACAAACCAATAAGGAGTGGAGATAAATGTGGAGATGGAACACAATGTTTTTTCACTTTTTAACCCACTGTTTAGTTAGTTAGTGTTGTGTTTTCTCTTCTAGGCAGATGTTGTCCTCTTGGTGACCTGCTCTATAAGGTGAGCTCCTTCAGGTACATATAGTGGACCCCTGGTATTTGCAGGAGTCACAGCCGCCCACAAATTGCTAAAATCCGCAAATACTTAAGGCCACTAAAAACTCCTATTTCCATAGTTTTTATAACCTGAAACTCGTGTAAAGTCGTCTACAATAAGTCATAAGTATTGACCAGTTGCCAGGTTCAAAAAGAATACAATAGAAACGAAGGTGAATGTGAACTGAAATGGCTGGAGGCAGGAAATGAGCAAGAATAACAATTGTTTTGTAGAAAGAAGTCAAAATACAATTTAACAAAACTGTTAATGACAAGCTGGTATAATGTCAATATGTAAACCCTAGTCCTGTTGAATTCAGTGTTTCAGTTAATCCTTTTAGTCATCGAGATGTCTTTTTAGTTCAGTTCGTTTTCTGTTCAGTGGTTTGAGTTGTTTCCTTGTTTGCGTTTGTAGTGGTGGGATGAAGCAGGTTCTGTCAGTGAAAGTTCAGCTCTGGGTACAATCCAGGAATCCAATCCAGTTTTCTTAATCGGCCAAAAGAAAACCGACCAACATTTTTACACCAAATATAACTCAATGTGCGTTAGTCTGAAAGGTGGAAACCGCCTTAGCTCTGCTAACATCAACAGTCTTATCTTCGTACATCCAATTGGTGTTAAGGGAAATAAATGGCATTCCTGGATTAGCTGCTTTGCAAAAGTTCAGAAATAGAGCGTCAACTATCATTACGTCAAGGCATGTCAGCTTCCTTAGCTGTATTTTCTTTACATTATTTTAGATAAACTCAACGAACAAAAATGCAAACAGGCAAATTTGAAGTTGCATTCTGAAGTCACTGAACCACAAACTTGAGGGTCCACTGTATTTTATTTTGAAAAGCTCCTTATTTGTTCCCATTGTACAAATATATGACTTCATGGTCAGATTAACAGAAGCGACAAAACTCTTTTTTTAGAGAAAAGGCCGAACAAACCATTTGGAACAGACTCCAACAACTGACATCCATGAAGAAGAAACGATTAAAGACCGACTCTCCAATGAAAATAGGCATTTTAGGTAACATAACGTACACATCCGTTCGGCTCTCAGATGTTGCAGTAGTATTCAGACAGCTGTGTTTGTCCAGGCTGCATGGCTGAGAGGCTGAAGACTGAGCTGTTGGAGCGGGAGAAGCTGGTGGACGTCCTGGCCGGCCCCGACGCCTACAGGGACCTTCCTCGACTTCTAGCCTCCGCCGCTGGAGGTCAGCAGGCGAGCAACGTGCTGCTGTCTCTAGAAGAGACCTACGCAGACATCATGCCCGTCCAGCATGCCAGTCAGGGCCGCAGTGCTTTTGTGTATGTTGCTTCTCTATTTTGACAGAACTTATTACCCAGATCAGTTCTGAACGTTTTTTTTCTTCCTGTTTTGTTGCCGGCAGCTCCATCATGCGAGGCTGTGACAACATGTGCAGTTACTGCATTGTTCCTTTCACCAGAGGTAGAGAGAGGAGCCGACCCGTCAGCTCCATCCTGGAAGAGGTCCGGATGCTCTCTGACCAGGTAAATCACAACCCAACACCCAAATCAACCAGCCCTGCTCAGTCCTCTTCTAGTGCTCCTGCTGTTGGAGTCTTCCTCCTCCACTCCTTTGCTGCTTCTTCCTCTCTTCAGCCACACACAGCTTCCATCACTACAAGCCCCCACAAGTATGCAACCTGTATCAGGGCCTCCATGCATCCTTAAAAAGTCTTAAAGGAGAAGTATCATGTGATTTCCAGCCACATAGTGTCATTTTATAGTAGAATCAAGTAACTATGTTACTTTTAGTCGTTCTAAAAATGCCATATTTATCAAATATGACTAAATAAATTTTACTTCCTGATTTAACACTTAGAAATTGGGCTTCTGTCTTTTCTTGTATCTAGAGGGTCTTTCCTTTAAACGAAGGGCTCAGTTTTTTGTAATATGCCAAATTTGAAAAAGAATCACATCTTTACATTTTAAAAAGTTATCAGCTGTATTAAACACCATAGTGGTTTTCTCAAACATGTAACTTTTGACATATTTATAAAATAACAAAACAGGAACCTATTAGACTGCTGAGTAAAAAAATACAATATGTGAAAAACATGGTCCCTGTTTAACAAAGAGACATGAACTATCTGTTAGACAGGTTAACACCTAAGTGAGGGGTGTTCAACGTGCGCTGTGAGGGCCATTTTTGTGTCTGTCTGACTTTGTGGGCCTACAGTTGTAGAATAGAGCGACTCTGGGCTCAAGCATTGGTGGCTGATGCAGATGGAGATTTTAAAATATATTTAGGGCAACACTTTGACAGACAAAATATATAATTCTAAAATAAAATACTAAGTAAAACATAACTTATTTCTAATGTACACATGGAGTTTCTGCATTCACCTTAATTTTGTGGTAAATACAACCACAAACATTTTACTCAAACTTTTAGTAAACTTTTACTCAAAACCAGGCCTGGTAAAGAAAGTTTCTTTACTTAAAAAAATCAGAACAACATAATAAATTACACAAAGTATACTACATCAATTATAATACATGACCATCTAAGAAAACCTTTAGGATCAGCACTCATGTCCCGATGTGTGTGTGTGTACCATGTATTTGATACATTATGGGGACCATTTTTCTGACATGTATAACGTTGTGGGAACCCACTGCCCCTTGTGGGGACCAGAGCCCGGGCCCCACAAGGGGAAATGTTGTTTTTGGGTTAGGTTTAGGACTAAGATGTGAATTAAGTTTGGGGTAGGGTTAGGCTGTAGATATGAATAGAAGTCAATGGAAAGTTACTGCAAAGATAGCGAGACAAACTGGTGTGCCTGCGTGTGTGTGTGTGTGTCAGGGTGTGAAGGAGGTGACTCTGCTGGGTCAGAATGTGAACAGCTACAGGGACACGTCAGAGGTTCAGTTCTGCAGCTCGGAGCGGACCAAGCTGAGCCGCGGCTTCAGCACCGTCTACCGAGCCAAACAGGGAGGCCTGCGCTTCTCCGACCTGCTCGACCTCGTGTCACGCATTGACCCTGACATGAGGATAAGGTTTACTTCCCCTCATCCCAAGGATTTTCCTGATGAGGTACACCCCGCACGTCACATTCTCTCTGGATGGAAATGTGTTCCCGTTGATTTCCTGTCATACACAAAGGTTCCACTAGAGAAAATAATACAGTTCTGTTGAGCTGTTGCTGTTTAACACCAGATGCTGAGTTCTGGTGTGTGATGGGTTCCTCCAGGTTCTGCAGCTGATTGCTGAGCGACAGAACGTTTGTAAGCAGATCCATCTTCCGGCTCAGAGCGGGAGCAACCAGGTCCTGAAGGCCATGCGCCGGGGGTAGGAAATCACTGCCGCCATTTGTAGGCCTGTCACAATTAGCAATAAAGCAGTTCATTGCATGATTTTTTTTTAACCAAAAACTGGACGACCAAAGTCCTTGGTCTCAACTAGCCGTTTTTTTTGAAGGACAATGTTGTATACAAAGAATTCATAATTCATTTTAATTGTTTTTAAATGTTCATTAGAGTTTGAGAATATGTTCTTGCATTATTTTGCCAATGTCATTATATTACTTGAAATGATCTCAAATCAACAATAACATCAAATATTGCAATAACTTCTGGGACATCTTATTGTTTATCAAAACCTATTATGGTGGCAGACCTAGCCATTTAAAATAACAGCTGAAGGATTTTGTTTTATGGAATATTTTTATATTGGACTCTACTTTTCCTGTTCAGTTACACAAGAGAGGCCTACCTTGATCTGGTGGACAATATAAAGCAAATCATCCCAGGTAAGCAACTAGAACCACTTTGATTTATCTTCTTTATATTACTAAATAAGATGTTTATCTTATGGGAATCTGACCACAACTGTACAGAAATTCCATTTATAAACCAGTTTGATGTGTTTGGGGTCATTGTCCTGCTGGAAGTCTCAGTCACCTTCAAGCTAACCATTAAAAATGTCAAATTATTATGAGATTTATTCTGATGATGACTGCATACAAACATCTGGCCTGTGCTTTATGTTGCTTTACATAAATATGGCTCTTTTGTTCTCACAAAAATGTTGAATTGCAGTTAAAGTTGTATAATCTGTTCCGACGCCTTAGCTGCAGGAGGCCGACCCTGCACCCATCGGGGAGCGTCGTTTACTGCTGACTCAGCCAATGAGAAGGCAAGAGACGTCAGCGTTTATGCACTTTTAGAAAACGAATGAAAAGAAAAAGAAGTACTAGAGTGAAATACAGACTGCGCTGCTGTAGCCCTGCTGTACAACCGTGAAACGACAGCTTCCAGCTTTCAGCTGGACAGAAGCTGCTGCTTCCAAGGAGTTTAAAGACGTTCCAAAGATGTTTTATGGTCTGACATTCTAATCAAACTGCACAAGGAATTACACGGTGGTGTTTTTTTTTTTTTATTTGTAAAAATAACTAAGAGATAGTTACACTAAACCCAAATTACTAATCATAAACATTAGTTCTGATAACGCTAAGCGCTCCACCAACACTGTATTGAGTTTAAGCTGATGCTAAAGAGTTAACTTAAATTCAAATGATGTCTGCCCTTGAAAGACTCAAGCACCAACGTAATATTGACATTAAGATAATGTGTGTCCTATAATGTCCTTAGAAATAACGTTACTGGAGGGAAACTAGAGTGATGGGAGGAAACAGAACGGCTGTGGAAACAGTCTTCACTCTTCAAACATAAACGTCTAACTTCTTGTAAAAGTCTTCATGTTAATCACCAAAACGTCAGTACAAATGCTGTTTACAAAACAGCCAAGTAAATTCATGTTTTAGAAGTTTTCAGGAAATATTAACTTTGGTGAAACTAGGTGTGCAAAATGTTAGCAGAAGTGCTTAGCTAAAAATTAGCTCTGCTATTAGCGCGTTGAAGGAACATATTTTCCTTCAAAGTTAATACAACTTCAAGCTGTTTTTGAGGACAGTAAGCTGATATACTATTGTGTTAAAAACAATCATGAGTTCCTCAGAAATCACATGGAACATTTGATCAGCATTGTGGTGTTGGCTTCATAGTTTTTATTTTTTTAGTTTTTTTATAAGTTTCTGTAAAGTCCGACTGACTGCTGATCTTCATTCTTGTGCGTCAGATGTGAGTCTCAGCAGCGACTTCATCTCAGGTTTCTGTGGTGAAACGGACGACGACCATCAGCAAACTCTCTCCCTGATCAGAGAGGTGGGCTTCAACGTGGGCTTCCTGTTTGCCTACAGCATGCGAAAGGTAAGCTCCTGCTGAACCGCTGCAGTGTGGTGCTTAGCGGTATTTACTCTTTCGTCCCGCTCTCTTTTAGAAGACGCACGCCTTTCATCGACTGCAGGACGACGTGGCGCCGCAGGTGAAGCAGCGCCGGCTAGAGGAGTGTATCAGCGTTTTCAGAAAGGAAGCAGAGAGAGTGAACGCCGCTGTCGTTGGCAGCACACAGCTGGTGCTGGTGGAGGGAGTGAGTACTTCACTGACCGCATGAAAAAAGCTGAAACTTCTTGCATACCTGATCAGGGTGTGACTCAGTTGCCTTGATCATCTATTTTTGATTCCCCACCCTGTTTAACCCTTTCAAAAATATTCACACTTCTTGACATTTTTCATGTTTTTGTCAGTAAAATCCAAATCTTTGTTGCATTTTATATGTATTTTAGAAAATTAAGTAGGCTCAATAAAATGTATGTCACACTTTTCATATTATTTATAGAAAAATATTTAACACCCTTGTCTTGTTTTAAATCCACTTTGCAGTTATTATATTGTGTTGGTCTGTCACATAACAACAAGATTAAAATACCTTCCTAAAATAATGGCCTAAGTTATTTTTTGCCAAATGTGATTATTATTTTTTTTTCTGTAACATGTTTTGGAAAGAAAGACTTAGGCCATTGTTTTAGAAAAGTGGCGATATTCAGTTTGTGGTTGGATCGTGATAAAATCTGAGGAACTACAATCACATTGCATATGTGGATTTAAAACTAAAGGTTTCACATTAAGATGAACATGAAAACTGGACGGTTTCTATTTTATTACTGCAAATGGTTTTGGGACACTTCCTCAGTTGAGCTGAATTCGGGGATGGGGAAATGCGATCTGGATTATCTCCTTCAGGAATGAATATATTGACATTTCTAACATGCCTCATTGTGTGCAACAGCAAAAGTCGTGTAGTTGTGCAGGGTTACTTTAACCTGTTACCAGGCAACGCTGCTCAACTCTGCTCTCCATGTTTATTAAGGAAAGTAAAAGATCTGCCGAGGATCTGTGTGGGAGAACTGACGGGAACATGAAAGTGATTTTCCCCAATGAAGATGTTGCCGTTCAGGCTTCTGCGTCCAACACCGCACCGATCCGTGGGGGAGACTATGTGCTGGTGAAGGTAGGATGGGTTAGCTTTCATCCCCGCATATAACTGGAATCTGTTCAGAAACTCAACACAGTTTCATTTAGGTTTAAAGTACAACCAAGCTTATTTAGCAAATGATTTTAGAAGACAAAGGTTAGCACAATTTTCTTCGAGGTGTCAAACTTCAGTTTCCCAGGGTGCTGTGGTGGCACAGGGGTTAAGCACAACCCTCATAAGGAGGCCTTAGTGCTTGACGTGACTGTCGCAGGTTCGATTCCCGGGTCGGTTATCTTTCCTGCATGTCTTCCCCCTTTTCCTGCCAATTCTCTATCAAATAAAGGCCACTAGAGCCAATAAAACCTTTAAAAAAACAAACTACAGTTTCCTTTGTGACAAGTCTGTAATAGAGAATGAGAAGCAAATTGATAATTCCATGGTCAAACCTTTTGTCAATTAAGATCATATACAATATTAACTGAACAGGGGGACCGGCAATGAACATATATAATGACAGGTTTCAGAGAAACTGGCCACCAAAGGGTGTATTGTTGTCAGGACACTCTTGTAAAAAAGATCTTTGATCTCTAGGAGTTTTATCATGGTTAAATAAAGGTAGGAAGAAAAGAAAAAAAACATGCAAAATGATATCATCAGAGCGTCAGTCCCATCGACTGCAGGCTCTGGAGCCACCGTGTTCCTGCATTCCTGTCCTCATTCACACCCACATAGTGATGAACACACTGCTGCTGGACACACACTGGCCAGAAGCAAACCAGACATTGACCAGCTGGCATGAGACTTGACAATGGAGGGATCTCACCATGTTATGGAGGGCACTATCCATTAGCAGGCCCCAGTAGGGTTTTGGTTCCCCTTTGCTACCAAAATAACCCTGAGCTGTTGAGGCATGGATTCCTCTATGCCTCTGAAGTTGAGCTGCTCTGTCTGACACCAAGACATCAGCAGCGGACATTTTAAGTCAGCGGTCACAAACTGTATTCCTCGCGGGCCAGAGTCCTGCAACTTGTAAATGTCTCCCTTGTCCTACACTCTTAAAGTCAATGGAGAAAATGCCTCAGTAGCATGAAATCCAGTTCTACACTACAGAGCTCTGCTAATATCAGAGCCAGGTGTGCTGAAGCATAGAGGCATCTGAACGTTTCAGGACTTTGGCCCTTGGGGCCTGGAGTTTAAATCTTGTAAGTTGTGAGGAAGGATTGGACTGGTCAGAATGTAGCGGTCAAGTCAACACTTCCAACTCCTGGCTGCCTTCATCAAACCATTGAAGCATTTTGTCTTTGTGGTATGGAGCACTATTCTGCTGGAAGCCACAGCCAATAGGGAACAGTTTCTACACTGATCTATCTGCAGCTCAGACTGAAGTATTTATGTTAGAACCAGCTTCATCTTTTTCAGCCATTTGTCCTACATTAGTTTATCAGATTGGACCAAACTGGCTACCCTTCAATCCTAATCTGTATCTATAAGCTTTGGACTACTATGGTAGATGTGACCGCTTCAACATTTTATAATAACTGCAGTGTTAGAGATGCTGTAAGAATAGCCTTTAAAATGAGTCAAACTCGCTCAAATTCTTGATTCCTGATCCTAACACATAAACTTTGAAGAGAACATATGTTCATTTGCTGTCTAATACATCCCACCCACTAACATAGGGGACAATTGGTGTTACTCATTTTATCTGTCAGTGGTCATAATAAAAGTGTTCCCACAATAAAAAAAACAAACAATTTCAAGTTAAGATAACATTTATTAGAACCAATTTAATCAATTCCACATTGAGCATAACATTTGATACAATGATTACAAGTTTTTTGGCAGTAGTTTGACATCATAGTTTTCACAGTAAGAAAAACCCCCTGAACCATAGAATTAAATGCTTGAATGTCATTTTCCTTTTGAAATGTACAATAAAAAAAACTATTTGAGTGGAAGTATTTGCTACACCTTCTACATTTTCAGTCTGGTACATGTCACATCTGTACAGCTGGATAATCTGACAGCTGGATAATCTGACATGTCAGTAGTTTGGTTTCTGCTACATTCAGTCTGATGTTTCCTGTCTGTGTAGATCCTGTCAGCCGGCTCCCAGAGCCTGAGGGGCCGGGCCCTCAGTCACAGCTCCCTGAGATCAACACCGACCCCCAGCTGTGATGGATACAAGTGATTCTATAAAACATTATTTAATGTTGAGCTCTATACACTTTTATCATCAAGATCAATTGTATTTATTTGACTGAAATCCAGTTATTTATTGTGATAAATAATTGTTTATAACTATTGCCTTTGTCTGGTTTCTATTTTTTTCCTCTCAATGAATTTGATGGATTGGTTGAAGTGGCACAGTAAGGAGACTCTGCAGGAGAACTATTTACATCAGCACATTCACAGAATCATTTCACTGAGACGGAAACTTTCAAACAGAATTTAGCTAAAGTCATCAGCTGAAAGGTGCTGCAATCTGCTTTGGAAGGAGTGAACTATTCCTGAAAAGGAATAATAGAGGGCATCAGTTCAACAAACATCTCATCTACAGTTTTAGGAGAGAAAAAAAAAATATAATAAAAATGAAGCAAATGTAGAAAAACAACTCCAAAATGAAAATGATTTTGACAAGTTTTAAAAAAAGAAAAACCAGTATTCTTCCTGTCTTTGCTGTTCAACCCGTGAAGTTAACATCTGTCCCGATCAGTATGTAATCCTGCAAATAAAACACAGAAAAAAGGGTTATCAGAAATCAATGGGTTTTAACAGTTTTATGAAGAATCTGATTCTGATCTCTGCTAAAGTCAGAACAGAAAATATCACATCTCTAACCTTCATTATTTGAAGCTGGGGGTTCACAAGGTTCATTTTTCCGAGTGCAGGAAGTGGGTAACCCTTATCAAGTTGAACTGTAAAAGAAAAATCAGGTTGAGTACAAATCAAGTCACAAACCTTTCATCCTGAAGACAGTTATTCATATAAATACAACCACTGAGTTCATGTCATGTACGGAAGTCCGTAGGTAACATGTCAATTCATTAAAAGCCAAGTTTCCTACCTTCTGAGAGTTAACCAGTTTAGCAACAACAATGCTAACAGTAAAGGCAAACTTATCAAGCTGAGCTAACCCTGAGGCATCCATCCATCCATCCATCCATCCATCCATCAATCCGTCCATCCATTCATTCATTCATCCATCCATCCATTCATTCATTTCCTAAGACCCTTGTCCCTTAGTGGGGTCTGGAGAGCTGCTGGTGCCTATCTTCAGCTAAGGTTCAGGGCGAGAGGCGGGTCACCCTGGACGGGTCACCAGTCTGTCGCAGGGCATGACCTTGAGGCAGTCAATTAGCATTGACTGCCTCAAGGTCACATAATGTTCGACAGGAAAAATAACAGAACGTCTTTTCACTGATATTTTATGTTAATCGCAAACCAGCTCTTCTTAACATCCAGAACAAACGGACACAAAATAGTAAAAAGGTAATTATTTTAGCTGAGTAAGTATATTTTAAAAGGCATTTAGATTTGTTTTGTACTTGGCTGTTAAACTTAATACAGAGGCGTACTGATTATGATTGCTTTTACAGATTTATACGTTTTCTACCAGGCAGTGGTGACACCGTAGCCTTCACGTGTTAATACAGGTTAGCATGAAGACTAATCATAGCAATACCACAAGGTCCACTGTTTCACACGTCTGTCCGTCCATTTGGACCTACTGCTTCTAACAGTCCAGTAGGGGAAAAAAAACATTTTTTGGGAATAAATAAACACTGAGTTTATTCTGCCGGTTTCGCCGTACATGGAAGATGTTTTGTTGTCGGTTGCAATGCAGATAATGTGTCTTTTCTCAGTCTCATAAAACAGCAGTGTGGCTTCATTTTACTTTTGCTTGGGATGGTCCTACAATATTGTCAAGAAAATTGTAGTTTGTGGCAATTTTACGGATTCCTCTGAAAACGGTAGACGGCAGAATTTGCCCAAATACTTGGACTGAAGGAAGATCAGATTTATTCATCACATATCTGCAGATGATGGCGATGTAAGTATAATGATGTCTTGTGTGTTTGACATTTACTGAATAGCCTCGGCTAGTCTGTCTAATGTTACGTTACCCACAATATCTGTGCGTTTACTGTTGGAATTGTAGTAAACAGAGAGTGATAGTCTACATTGGGAAGAGGCAATTTTTTTGAAAACATGCTGGACACTTGGGCATTACTAACACTGTCTGAATTATTATTTTAGATATTTCTCCTCTTACCTCGCAAATATATACTTTAAAAAAGGTTGCATTTGCGAAAAAAATGTCATTTTTCGTGCTTAATTATTGCGCTGTTCTGCTTCGGGGTCTGTTGTACCAGTTTTAGTGTCTGAGGTGTGAATGTAAACCCTGAGTTTGGAGGGCACGACCAGCAGCAGTTGATTTGCATTATCGTGACATGGCGCTAAACGAGCAGCTTTCTTGTTTTAAAAAGGTATGAAACGAGTTATAATGAGATTATATAACCAAGATATGTTCTGTTTAAACCAGAGACCGTAACTGTAAAACTGCGACACCTCGTGGGATGTTTGAGTGTCGTCTAGAAGAAACGGAGAAAATTGAGAAACAGGGAGCCCTATGTCTTTAAGATGTAATCTATCAGAGGAATGTATTTTTTATGCACATTGCTTAGCATTTGAAGACAATGTGAGTGAAGGGTTTCAGAGTTATCTTGGGGTAACAATTATTTGGAACTTTTTTTTAGAGAAAATTCAAATGGCAAACTTACCATTAACTATGGGTATCACTACCACTTTGAGGACCATTCGGAGCACACTGTCAAGGACGCCGACCTGTAACCCAAAGGCAGAATTTCAGCCTGAGTTTGACTTGAGGGTCCTTACAGAGACTCATCAGAAAATAGAGATCTTACCTGAAACTGTCCCACATAGCTGGTTCCTACAGACAGTTTCATCCTACATAACCAGAACAAAGTTAGAACTGATTGAACATCCCTTCAGAGAGCTTAAAGAAGCATTTCCCAGCATCTATGAGCAACTCACTGGTTGAGAGTGAGGCGTCCAGCAATGTTCAGTCCTCTGTTGTACACGTCGGCGCTCACGCTGCTCTCCTACCGAGAAATCATCAGAAATGTTTACGTTTTTTTCCCCTTCCAATCAGTGATTTTTCATCTTGTAGTGTGACGTACCAAGTTCAGGACGAAAAGAGGGGAAAGTGTGCTGTTGGGTTGGATGGCGTAGGCCGTCACCGTGGCAGTGGCCACAGCGGTTGCATTTTTGGGCTGGAAAGTGATGGTGGGACTGTTCTCTGCCCTCACCAACAGCTTCATCATCAGACCTGGATACTGCTTTGCAATCTGACAAAACAGAAGCAGATCCACGATGCAGTGCATGCCAACGAGGATTGCATTACTCAATATATCCTTGAAATGTTCCTCACCTGCGGGATGAAGACTCCGAACGTTTGGGTGTTGAGTCGGAACGGAGAGCCTTTGGGGACCTAGTTGGGACGGAGCAAGGAATGTTGTTACACAAGTGGGATTTTGTGGACTCGGAGGCCATAGAAGAGTGAGCAGTGGCGCACCATGTCGTCTGTGATGTACAGGCTGAGGATTCCAGCTTTGTTGTAGACAAAACCTGCAGAGTTGGCGGTGAAGGCGGACAGGGCCATGTACAACATGTTGTTGTTCTGGGACGGCAGGGAAAAGGCTACGGGGGTGAACGGAGGCTCCTGGTGCTTCCCAATGTTGTAGAACTCACCCTATGAAGAGAAATAAAAGATAAGTGATCTAAGATTTTAAAAAAAGTGTATAATTAAGGCTTTAAAAATGTCCTGTCATTCAAAATTCTTTACCTTCAAGTTCAGATCAAGAGACGATTGTGAAATAACCGGAGATGACACCATGGAATATTCAATCTCTGCGTATTTGTCCACCTTGGCCAGAACTTCGACAAGACAAAGAGATGTTAACTAACATTCTGGAACAGAAACGTATGTCTTCATGAAGTGCAGAAGGAAATGCTTTACCGTTGAGTGTTTGCAGCTTAGGGTTTAAACTGGTAACTGTCTTGTCCACCAGAGGACAGATCTGCAACAGGAAGGAAGAGGAATAACTATTCTCAAGTCTTTCTGAACAAAAAAACAGTTTGAAAATCAATTTCTACAGAACTGAGCAATATATTGCATAGATTGTTAGGTTTATGAATTAATTGTTATTAATATAAGGTACAATTATAAAATAAAATTGAATAAATTTAACTTTGCTCAAAAGTTGAAATCTTGACTTAAAAGAATTTTTTGTCACTAAATCTTTCACACATTCCTGTAGTGAAAATGTTTTGTGGAAAATCTTTTAGTTGCTTTGCTTTACTTGTTCAAGTTTCCTAATTGTTGACCTGAAAGTGCCCTGCCTCCTGTCCTTCGATTCCAACTGAACTGGTCAGTTTTTATTAGCAGAAAACCTTGAAATGATGTGTAATCGGTAGAGAAAGACACATGTGATGTGGAAGGAAATATGATGGTAAAGGGAGTGAATGGAGGGACATCTGGGATATTTACTGCTGGATGAGTCAAACAAAATGGATCACTGATTAAATGTCACCTGATCAAAGTTGGTTGTTAAACATTTATTTTAACTAGATGTGTAAATCTCGCCAGACTATAACCTCAAACTACAATGCATCTGAATAGGATTCATGTGATAGAACAAAAGTAGTGCTTAAATGTGAAGTCGTAGAAAAATATTGAGTGCTTAAACTTGCTTTTCTTAAATTAATCTTAAAAATTGTGGTGTGAATTTGAATGATCCCGTCTGTTTTGCCACACTTTATCAGAGTTTTGTTTGTGTAAAATTTTAATCATCCCTTTTCACTTTTAATCCAACTCAAAATATTGCGATCCTTTGTGTTGCTCTGTGACATAAGCTCCCATCTGAACTCCTTTGAACGTTGGGTTTGAGTTTAAGGGGAACGAATATTCCTCTATGAATTCAGAAAGTGGTGGGAGACATGAGCGTCTTGGCTGCTTCGGCCTCACCTGTTTCTGCAGAGCGTTTCGTAGAGCCTTGTCTATGAACTTGCTGAAGAGATTGTAGAGCCAGCTGAAACAGACGACCACAGCACATGTTAAGAGTTCTGCAGCGTGAGTATGCAGTAATGTTCCCTCACGGTTTCCCCCTTTACCTGGCTCCACCATGGAACTTGACTTTGGCACTGGCCACACTGGCTACGCAGTTGGTACTGCTGACCACCGGCCGACCTGTAGCGTCACTTTTCACAATGACAGTCGTGCTGATTGTGAGTCCTTCGACATTCACGTCAAAAGAGCCACTGTCCTTTCTGTTCGGGAGAGATCCACAGAGGGGTCAGCGCTGGAGGAAAGGGGTTCAGTTCATGTTTGAGAGGGTCTTTACTCACATTACTCTGAGGTACTTGACCCTCCAGTTTCCATGCAGATTCATGAAGGCGTCTCCGATGGTCAGCCTGACCCCAGTCCCTGGCACAAGAGTCACCGCAGACCTCGGCAACCCCACGTTCACCAACCGTATGCTGGAACAGACGGTTTCAGGACAGTTGGTCTCGGTTTTTCACTAAATGCAGAGTGCTTAGTGTAGAATGCCGTACTTTGTCAGACTGTACTTCACTTTGCCAATGGGAGACACCCTTTGTGAGCCGGAAAAATCTGGAATTTGGATAGATTTAAGTTTCTCCTGCATGGCAGCGATGCCCAATTGTTTCCCTGGAAACAGAAGAAAAGCAGAATTGATGGTTGTGATAAAGAAACAAGGGAGAAGTTTTATCACATTAGGTGGCTTTGGCTGTAAAGCTTACCGTATTGGAGGCCTTTATCGGTCAGCCTGACCGTCACGCCCGGGTTGACGCTCAGGGTGGTGGAGGCAACCGCCAGCAGGACCAGCAACAAGGACAGAGCCGACATGACTTCTGGGAAACACACAGGAAGAGCATTCCTATAGGAACTAATGTTTGGTTCATGTCGCCACATACTGAAAGAAGTGTGTTTTTTTAATTATACATTTTCAAATTTACTTATATTTATTGATGCTCTCTTAGAAAAAAAGCAGTGGAGAAAAAAGTAAAAGCATTTTCTTATTTATTTATTTTTTAACATTAACTCGATTTATTAGAACAAAAATAAATGAAAAATCTTATCATGACAAGATGTTTTCCACAACAAAAAGATTAATGACAAAAAAATCCTCTCCCCCTTTTTGTGAAGGATATTAATTCAATAAATCCAGCCTGCCTTTCTTAGAGGAGTGGATACCACAGACAAACACTGCACTGCATTCAGAACTTTACTGAAATAATGCATTTTATAACTTACAAATATCATAAACTGCAAGAAAATAAAACTGCAGTGTTCTCAGTGTGGTTGGGATTCTTGTATTTGAAAGAAATGCCTGTTTTCCACTGGACAGAACCACATGAGCGTCGTTAAGTCAGCCTGAGACTCAGTGTTATTAAATTAGGCTGCGAGTCGTTCTTGGTTCACTTCAAATGAAGAATGTTTGAATCAGAGCAGAAAAACGTTCCTGACTGGATGTTTTAGAACAGAGTGTGTTGAGACGCAGACAGAAGCCGGTCCAAGTGAACCGGTTCCACCAGAGACCTCAGACCCAACGGACAGTTAAAGTCCTCCTGCTTCAGCTCACCCAGAACCAAACGACGGGATCATTACCAGCTGTGACGAGGAAGTCATCAGTTTTTGTTTTTTTACAGTTAAATTCTAGTTTATCTAAAACATCTGAATTCAAACACCTGTCATATGAATTGGCACAAAAATACAGAAAAAAAACTAATTGTGGTTTTAGTATGTTAGCTTAAAATCTTGTCCCTTGAGCCCTTTGTGCTAAGCTAATAGGACGGTCTGAGTGTTGCTGCTGACATGTTGAATGTGTTTTTTATTGTTTATGTTTTTAAGGGTCAATATGGATTTATTGATGTCTGGTACTGGAACTATAGAGTGATTTACCATTGGAGAGATGTGGCGGGTTCTCCAGCATTTTTCAGTGATTGGATTTATTTCAATACATTATCCTTTAGGAAATTATCCTTTTACATTATCCTTTTCTTTACCATTTGTTTCAGAAATTTGTCGTGGGTGCATACATTTGGGAAATGTATGCACATTTCCCAAATGTGCATACATTTGGGAAATGTATGCACATTTCCCAAATGTGCATACATTTCCCAATGTATGCACATGCTAATTATAGCATGCTAATTATAGCATTCCACAAATGCTATAATTAGCATTTGTGGAAAATGCTAATTATATCTACATTTCCTCCTGAGATGTAAAATATTGGTTGAAAATAAATGAATAACTGAAAATATGGTTTGTTTTAAATTATTTTTTGCAGTATAATTTTGTTCTGTAGTTATGATTTGCTGACTTAACCTCAAGATATTAAACTTTTATTTACTGTTGTTTCTTGAAGGCGGTCCTGTTACCTGCATGTTCACTGTTAGTGATGTTTTGTTAGGCTTAGTTGTTTTAAGCTGAACTCATTTTCTAATTATTTGCTCTTAAATCGATTTAACAAATATATTTAGAAAATTAAAGAAAGGTATATATATATATATATTATACATATTTATCTTTCTGTCTTATTGCTTGGTCCTTGAAATGGGATGAAAAAAGCTTTCTGATGCTTTAAGCTGCATTATAATTAACCACATCCTTCCTGTTTTAGCATAGAAACAAAGTGACATAAACTCAACGTAAAGTTGAATCTTGTAATAATCTATACATACTTTACCAATTGTTTCCAAAAATGCTTAAAAAGCATCCATCCATTTTCTGTACACCCTTGTCCCTCAGAGCGGTCTGGGGGGCTGCTGGTGCCCATCTCCAGCTAACGTTCTGGGCGCCAGAATGTTAACTGGACAGGTCGCCAGTCGGTCGCAGGGCAACACAGAGACAGACAGGACACACAACCATACACACACACACTCACACCTAGGGAGAAGGCCAGGAATTGAACCCAGGACCTTCTTGCTGTGAGGCAACAGTGCTGCCAACTGCTCCACTGTGCAGCCCCCTTAAAAAGCATCACTGTTTGTAAAAAAATTTGTTGAAAATTGCTAAAGTTTTTGGGTTAAAAATGAAAATCTTTACCCTCTGTCATCCGAGTCTTACCTGGAGCAGTGGGTCAGCAGCAGCAAACGATTCTTCCTTCCTCGACACTCTGACTGGTTACAAGCCTGAGTGAGTGAGTGAGGAAGAGCAACACATGGCCTCTAATATAGTCCCTGATCCAGGAAGTTGAACCTGTGGAGGGACCCACCCACCGGCCTGAAGCAATCACGGGTTTTCTTTCTAGCTCAACTGAGCGCTGCTTAGGCAAATCTGAAATCTGGGCATGTGTAACCTTTAAATGTTTACATATTTCTCTCTCTCCATATAATTCATGTGTCTTATTCTTTGTTCCCAATCTGCAGTTCCAGTAAATTAAAACATAAACGACTTTAAAAAGTTCCTCTTTTTTTCCTGCCTGTTTAGTTCTGTGTTTGTTTGGTTTGGTATCACAGTAGAGGAACTAAAGACTGTGAACTTGCTTTGTGAAACTGCTCTCACGGTTTGAATGTGCGTGAAGTCGGCCTCTGCACATTCTTCAGCTCTACACACTTCAAACACATGTTGAAGGTTAGCAGTGGAAAAATGTGCATGAATAAATATCAAGATATTAAAGTATAAAGAAGAAAATTGTGACATGCTATTTGTTTGTGGAGCTGTGACCCTTGGATGATTTTTTGGGGTTTTTACATTTTTTCCAATACAAAACAAGCAAATGATAGTGAAACAATTGACATAAAAATTACATTAAACAACGCCAAAGTAAACAACTACACATAATCAAAGAATAAATAATAAAATAATAGAAAGACCTATCATGCTTTGCTAAAGGTATTGTGGAACAAGTACAAAGAAAAATTCAGCAAAAACCACTGCCAACTTTTTTTTTACTTGCGATGAAGAACCTGGTAGAACGTTGATGACCCATCCTCAAACATTCTATTAATATTTTAAAAAATGAGTTGGAATATTATTATTCCCATGATTTAGTTAAAATAAAACACCCAGTACACAAAGTGATGCCTTTCAAAAGTGGGTTTATTATTATGATTTTTTTTTTATAGCTGGTGAATACCCAAAATTAAGTTTCTCAAAATATTAGCTATTAAAACCAGTGAAAAAAAGTGTGTGTGTGTGTGTGTGTGTGTGTTTTTATCACAATCCCCTCAAGGCTGCAGGTTGTTGCTATTTTTTCAGCCACATTTTTTTCATCCACTCAACTTTTCATCAATGCACTTGAATTGAAAACTGCGAACAGGAAGCATCAAAACCTCAGTTAGACTCTGTTGTTATGGAAACCGCCTGCTGGACAACTATCAAGTCAGCACAAATATGTTTTTGTGGCCTGTAAAACCCATGAGATTTCTTTATTAAAAATCCATAGCCACTAGTTGCTAAAGAATCTAGCTGTTCACAGTGAAACATAATATTTGGGACGTTCTGTCAATGGAAAACGTGACCGATAAAAAAATATGGCTTTTTTATCGGTCTAATTTTCCAATGAGCCTAAATTTGGATTTTTTATTACTTGTGATCCATAATAATTAAAAGCAAAAAGAAGAAGAAAACTCTTAAAATATATCACTGTCTGAGTTATGACTATTTGACTTCCTCTTTCCAAATAAGATTAGTGAAATAAATTAAAAATCTACTTTCTAATGATATTATTATTCACTGATATGCTCCTGCGTTTGGAGTCTTTTATTATGTTACAATGTTATTTTTGTGCTCACAGTCGGTTGGGAAACTCCATTTGAAACTAGTCCAACCTCCTGGAACAAAACATTCTGCTGCTGCGCCGGCTGCATTCCTAACGCATCCATCATCACCGTCATCATCGCTGACACTTTTATTTTCTCTTCTGCATCAGTTGTTGCCAGAGCAAAAGTGTTTTGGACTTTCTTTTAATGATCATGTCGCAGCAGAGTTTTAAGAATGAGCCTATAAAATGATAAGATTGAAGTTTCAGGAGGTCAAAGATCAAGTTTGGGGGGGAGCTACAAACAGGTTATATTTCAATCTGGACATTTTAAGGAAGTAATAAACTTTTTGTTGCACCTGTGTTATTTTCAGCTTTGTTAATCAAGCGCATCGCAGCCCTATGAGAAACATGTTATCTTTTTTTTTTAGTCTATATATAGATTTATTTTGCTGCTTTGTAATGCTTTCATTTTCACGTGCAGCGGCTGAAAAAAGAAAAAAAAAAAACCCAACAAAAAAACGCTATTGCACAAATTGCAAGTGTTTCCAGTAACAGCAGGCAACCAGAGATTTACAACTTCCTGAGTTGGAGCAGGATCGGCACACGTTCTGCTGGGAGCTGAGAAATCCTGCATGAAGTCAGAAAGCATTGAGTAACAATGACTCAATCAAAGCCTCATCTAGTTTTTGGAAATAACTGCAGGGATAATGAACAAATGAACAAACTGAAGAAATCCTGGATTTCTTCATCTGTGGTACATCACATTGTGAAAAGACAGAATGTCTGCACAAGCAGTGAAGGTCAGCTATCTACCATTGTTTTTTTTTTGTTTTCTTTTTCCACAAAACACATTCAGAAAACTAACTACACCCTGACTTTCCCCAAACTGTGTAGAAAATAAGTACGAATGAGCTGCTAACACAGTGCCAAGAGGGAAGGACATCTTAGAGTTGGACATTTCTCATCCGACCTGAATTCGCTGAAAGGTTTCCTTCTTTTTCCAGTTATGAATATTTCTCCTGGGAAATGATTGGCTGGGGAACAAATGTTGGGGCCCCGTTACGTCCCTTCACAGACTGATGGGCACCAGCAGTTGCTACTCTGCAGGCCTCAGGTTTGCAACACTGTATTTGAATAAACACAAGACTCTTAGAATAATCATCACCTGCATCTCATCTGTACTTTAGTCAGACGAGACCAAAGTGTAGAAGTTTGGCCAAAAGGGAAAGTGAGTTATTTATCAAACTGTAGAGCATACTGGTTCGGTTTAATCAAGCTTCATTTTGAACCAGTGAGTATGTCCTGGACTTTTCTGCATGCCAGTATGAGCACAGATACACACACCTCACCTTTTTCCTCTGGAAAAAAAACCCTTATGTAAAAATAAACTTTTATGCACTTTAAATCATATTATGATGTCATTCCCTCATCCAAAACATACAGAGTGTTGCTTTGATTTTTTTTTTTTATCCATGTTTGAGAAATCCTTTAATCTCTATGGTAACCTGGATGAACCTAGCCTCTCCTCTGAGGTGCAGTTTCTAAGCTTTCACCTCACAGGGGCGATGACTCTGTGATGACTTCCCCACTCAGCTCCTTCAGACTAGCCAGCAGCAATTAGCAAACACCTGATGGATCTGCTGAGCTCATTATAGGAGCTACTGCTCAGAGCAACGCTGGTAAAAATGCTGTTAGAGGGTTAATAGAGGAGCCATGTTGTGAAGACATCCTGAAGGCGGAGTTTCAGAAAGAGAACAAGTTTCTTAAAGAGACAGAGACCCAATTTCACGATGTTAATTTACAAAGTCACATTTTTTTTAAGTCATACTTGATATATACTGTATTAGAGCCATATTTTTGGGGCTTTAATTTTTTGTTTGGTGTAGTACCTGAAAATGACAGTGGGTGGCATCGCATGTTTCAATGGCGTCACAAGTAACCTCTCAGCAGGTGTGCTGTTTACGGCGGAAACAGTTTCTGACCGTCGTCGTCACCGTAGTCTGTTCTTGATCGCTGCGTTGCGGCAATTATGTGAGTCATTTGGCTGTACTACGTTAACACTGGAAGTGTGCAACACTGAAAAGTCGCATGTTGTTGGAGAGCACCAGATCAATAAATGCTCTACAGTCACAGAACCACAAGTCAGTCAGCAGACCCTCAGTGACTGAGGCTCGTTTTACTTGATTGTGCTATAAAATGACACTATGGATTAAAAACACATGATACTGTCCCTTTGCCACTTTGTGGCCCAAGTGAGCATTTCTTGATCGGCCTCTGTTCTATCTAGTCTGAGTGTTTGGCTCCTAAACCTTCACTTGCCTTACTTTAGTCCAAACAGGGCAGCTGGTCAAAGCCATACTCTTCCTCACTACGTCTTCCATGGCTGAGACCAGGAGAATGTTTAAAATGTAGATCTTGGATTAAAAAATAAATAAATAAATAATAATAATAATAATAAAAGAAAAAAAACATATATATATATATATATATATATATATATTTATATATAAGTTTTTTTTTATTGCCAATACAGTAGATAAGTTACACCACCTATTAAACATTTAGTCTGAGTACATACATAAATAAGGCTGATTGAGTTGGGTAACATTACAATCCATACACTACTAAAAATACCTTTAATAATATTCTGTTCAGTTTTATTTTCTAGTTTGTATAAAAACTGATGTTCAGAGTATTTTAATATATAAATATTACCAGACACCTCATCAATTCTCAGGTCTTGTAGTTCATCTCATCATCATCTTAACTCTAAAAATAATTTCTGTCATATTTCACACTGGCTGCATGAAGTGTAGACGATTCTTCTGTAATTTTGCAGTTTATTTTTAAAACTCTCAAAGTATTCAGTTTCCTTTAAACATGGAAACTATCATTAGTCAAAAAGCCAAATATTATTTCTTCTTCCAGTCAAAACCTCATTCATGATTTTCCCACCAATGAGCTTCCAGTACTAAACCAGAGCTGCTGCTGTAGCCAGTTATTTGGCTCTGTCAGTAAATGTTTGATTCTGATTCTTAATTTTGCCATTAGAGGAACTTTTAACTATTTCATCTTCAACCTTTTCCATCACATCTTTCTTCTTTGAGTCACTAACGTAGCTCTTATTTATTAGATCTTAACAGTTTTTGCACATTAGTTCCAGGTAAACTGGCTGCTTCCTTAAGTTTAGGGTTTCTGGAAAAATCCAAAACACCAACCTGGGTTTAGAAAAATCCCAGCTGGCTGTTCAGCTCTTCATCGTTGGTATTTGCTGTTTTAATAAGCCAGATCAGTTCTGTTGTTATTCAACACCCTCCCCCACTTCTCTCTCTACTCGCTCACTCTCTACTTCCTCTTCTGAGAGGGGGAGATGTGCTACCAGCTCTCCATCTAACAGGTGAATTGAGTTTCCTAAATCTGCTGGGATTTATCCTGTCCAGAACCACGGTAAACTCTGTTTAAAGCTGGTGACGAGAAAGACTCGCCTGGTTTCTAACGACCCAATTCAGATGTCCCACCCTTCTTCCCCCTGTGAATTAGCCAGTCTGAGCAGCCTACAGCCAACTAGTTTCACAAGGCACACCTGTTAACGGTCGCTCCTTTATTACAAAGTACACTTGTTACTGAACCAGGTTGGTTTTAGTGACTCGGGCAAGTCCCAAGGATGTTGTTTACATACAGTTTTGGGATAAAAGCAACCTATAAAACATTCCACCTTTTACTCTCCAGAATCGACATCATAGCTATTTTATAACCATCAAAGAACTTTAAGGTGACTCATTAACTGAATGTCCACAACATCTTATAGATTTTCTTTATGGTAAATATTTTATTAGTAAGGCATTTTAGCAAGGGTCAGTACAGCTTAATTCAGTAGCAGAAATAATCAAATAAGTAAAATCAATCATCTGGCCTATCTGACAGGAAGAGTACTGACTTAGAGCGGAAGGTCTTGAGTCTTAGGGTGACTTCCTCAGCTTCTTGTCTTGTGGCTTTGAAGTTCCTTTCACCTTGTCTCACAATCTTTCTGGTCGGTTGAGACAAGGGTGTAACAAATAATCAATGTTTGTTTGATCAGTCAGCGCAGGTTGGTTAATTCATCCAGACAGCACACCTGACATCCCTCTTACAGTCAGGGCTGTTCTGGACGTCCTGCTTTGTAAAACCCTAAAGCGTGGAGGCGCTCAGACAGTCCTGCACTTCAGACAGGGTTCAGCCTCTCCTGCCTCCGGGCTGTTCACAGCTGGATCAAAAACAGAGAGCACTTTCTTTGTTTCTGTCTCCACCAGAGCGCAGAGCTCAACCTGAGAACCAAACAGCTGCAGAGGAAGGCTGGAGTTCCGAATACACCAGCTAATACTACATTTAAATATACCACCTTGACTTTTTTTAAACATGGAGTGTTAGCTTATTATTATGCTGGGGCCCTGACAGAGTTATATTATTATCTAGAGATAGTGGAAATTATTATGTTATGTAGTTTTGTGTCTTTGTAGCCACTTCTTTTCTTTACTGTTTACTTTGTTTTTAATGTTTTAAAGTGTCCTTGGGTGTTTTGAAAGGCGCTGTCAAATAAAATGCATTATTATTATTATTATATACAACTCATCTATCTATTCTGATATTTCCGGTGACTTTCTATCCTAGAGAAACGGTTCATTTCTGCCCTCTAGTGGTTAACAGGGAGTTTGGACATTTGGACGGCATCCATGTATGTTCATATATTCATCCATCCGTTTTCTAACACCCTTGTACCCAGTGGGGTCGGGAGGGTTGCTGGTGTCTATCTCCAGCTACCGTTCCGGGTGAGAGGCGGGGTCACCCTGGACAGGTCACCAGTCGGTCGCAGGGCAACACAGAGACACACAGGACACGCAACCATGCACGCCATTTTCATACAGATATGTTTAAAAAAATTAACATTGTGTAAAATTGCAACATTTCTTGAGTATGCACAAAACAAAAGCTTAAATGTGTAATGAATTGTTTCAATAATGTTTAAATTTCTGAGATGACTTGCATGAAATATTGTATGGAAAAGTTAGGACAATTCCAAGGGCCCCTGACCGACATGGGGCCCTCCACAAAATGTTTTTATTTTTTTCTTTATAGAAATAGAAAAAAATTGGGGCCTTGTCAATTACAAAATTAATTCTATCGTGTTTTTTAAATAGGGTTAGGGTTAGGGTACCGTTCTCAGTAAAAAGTAAATGTTACCACTCCCAGACCAAACGCACACATTCAAATTTACACTGAACTCCCCTTGAATCTGCATGAAATGGTTCCTTAGGTGACGGTGTTCAGCAGCAGTCAGCAGAAGACAAGAACAACTGTGGAAGTTACTATGCTGCTAAGAAAAAATAATAAAGTCAGGTTTTCAAAAAGAGAGATAGAAAAAAAACAACATTGTCAATTTGTAGCCCAGTTTTTCTCAAAGAGAGGGGGATTGACTGTGTGAGATTGTCAACCATTTAGCGTAGTTAGCTTAGCTCCAAACTGTTTTCTATGGAGCTAAAACTGTCTCATAATTCACAAATGCACAGACCAAGATTCACAAATGCAAAAGATTCACAAATGCAAAGGACGAGATACACACTTGTATATCTTTATTTACAGGCTCCTTCTGTGAGTTGCGCTGCATTTGTGTGTGAATTTTGAGACTCACCTGATGTCTCAAAATTCACAAGTCTTTTTTTAATAAAAGGTCTATCTGATTGGGCGATCAGCAACCAATCAGATAGCTACCTGGTTTCAGCCAATCATATGAACAGACCCCCACATTGGGGTAACCTATGTTTCAGCCAATCACATTAACCCATTCTGGCAGTGCTGTAGCCATGACGAAGCACTGACAGTTTAGACCTCAGCCTGGGTTCTGGAAGAGACAGAGGAGCGGTAAGTAAAATATTGATCTAATGTATTTAGCTATTTATCCCCACTTTATCATTATTAATGTTAATCGATTTAAGTGTGCAACTATCATCACAAGCTAGCAATGTAGGATAAATAAAATCACTTTGTGTTTCTGAAAAGCGTGACTCAAGTGAGTAATTATACTGCTATTATAATTCATCAATTAAGGACTAAGAGTAGATAAGAATTCCTAATATACAAAGGCTATTATCTTGAATAAATTCAACTATATAGAAAGACACTAGCCTGACGCTATTAGCAGAAGCGCTAGCATAGCTCAGCAGCACAGCTAGATCGCTAGCTGGTGAGTTGCACAATTAAATCGATTAACATTAATAATGACAGACTTGTGAATTTTGAGACGTCAGGTGAGTCTCAAAATTCACACACAAATGCAGCACAACTCACAGGCCAGAAGGAGCCTGTAAATAAAGATATACAAGTGTGTATCTCGTCCTGTGCATTTATGAATCTTTAGCATTTGTGGATCTCGTCCTGTGCATTTATGAATCTTTAGCATTTGTGGATCTTGTTCTGTGCATTTGTGAATTATGAGACAGTTTTAGCTCCATAGTTTGCCTCCATTTCACTAGCATTTAAAGAATGAAGGAAAAAATTCTACCAACATATTCATATATTTCACTTGTTCCTGTATCTCTTACCACACTTAACAACAGGTGATTCAATCAGCAGCAGCTCTAACCACCATATCAGAATAATCCCTCCTTCCTGTCCTAGTGAAAATGGTGAGCAACACAGTGTTCAGTGACAAGCTAGTTAGCATCATTCCAGGGAGTCTATGTAGATTTTTCTACTCTCACTGTTCTTTTTACAATTACAAAACAAAACAATATGTTTATTAGTGACAGAAATTCAAACAATATTTATTAAATTATAATAAAAAAAACAGCCTCTTGTCAGTCCAGGAGGAGATTCATCTTTTCACAGATTACCTGTCCCATAACAATCTGTCATGACAAGAAAGCAAGGCAGTTACATACCTTTAAAATTGTGCCGCTTTTTATGGGTCAAATAGACTCAAGAAATTGTAACAGCAGGAGGGGCCAAATTAATTTTTTGTCATGGGGCCCAGGTTTCTTGGGGGAATCCCCTGGTCAATAGATAGATGCCAATCTATCTATACAGACAGAGAGATGTTTGTATCTTTTTCTTGTGTAAATATCTGGTTTCAACTGTGCTTTTTTTTTCTTCTTTTTTTTTAGGTGGCCAAGTTTCATGTTTTGCGACTTCTATGATCAAAATCTGGGCACAGTTCAAGTTTCTGTTTTTCATGTGGGAAAAATGTACAGTTCTTGGCACAAGGTGAAGACACCAGTATACAGTCTTGAAGTTCTCTTGGTTCAACAAGCCATATTTGTTGAGATACAGTAGATATGCTATTCTGATTCTGATTTTTGAGTAGTTTTTCAATTAACATACCCTACTGTACATTACTTTTGAGTACACTATTTATATGCTACTTTTAATAACTCCACAGTACTTGCATTGAATTTTTGCATTTTACTCTGTTTTTACATATTTTATCTTCTATCTTTATGTGAACCTAATTGCTCTGATTGTGTCACATTGTTAGTTTAGCACCTGAATTTCTCCATTGTTGGACAGTAAAAGAATTTCTGTTCTGCTCTATTTTGTCTAACAGGGTCGGTGCTGGACTTGCTGTCAGAAGAGGATCTGATTAAGACTTACTCTCATGACGGCTGCAGTCATACAGAAGTTTTGGATTTCTTGCCAACAGTTCACAATGTTCAAACGAGCCTTTGCTCTTTAAAGAGCAAATTAAAAAAGTTATCAATTTTATGGAAACCAATGATGTCATTACAGAACACTGTTTGTGTGTTTTGTAAACCTCTTTATCCTGGCCTTGGGCTGAAGGACGATGTTCAAGCAAAACTGATGAAGTTATGGTGAGGAAGATTTCATGGTGACGCATGGCTGAGCAGATTTTTTACCTGAAATTTTCCTTAATTTGTTCTAATTTTGGTTTGTTAGTCCCAGTCATGGATGATCTGATGAATGATCTGGAGCAGAGACGCGTCTTCAGTGTCAGTCATGAGCAGACATGTCTAGTGCGGTTTGTGTTCATGGGTATCCAGCAATGTGACATTGATGAAAGCAAGGAAAGATGGAGTACAAACATCATCAGACCTGCTAAACAGTCTCACTGTGCATCTGGTAAACCGGATGTCATGCACCATCTACCCAACAAGGTTTTTGTTGTTGTTTTTCTCGTTTATTTAATTAACATCTGGTTAATTTGTTGCCTGTTTGGCAGCTTTCAAAAATAATTTGTCAAAACAAAAAAAAAAATCAGCTATGTGTTAATAGTACGTCACTTTTTATTTTAACAAATTTTGATGACATAAATACAAATAAGCATCACAACAGTTTTCAACGATGGTCATAGCAGTTGGTAGTGACAGTTGAATGAAGAAATATAAATATATAACTAAACTATGTGTCCTGTGCATATTTTACTCCTGGTTTGGAAGAACAGACTGTGGGTTTTCAGACTCCCAGGAGGAACTGGGACAGTTTATGACCGAGTCAAACAGCAGTCGATGTGGCCTTGACCGTCTTTAGGGACAGTTTGAGGACCTCCAGAGACAGTGGCCTAGTGCATCCACTGGCCTGGAAATCATATGTGTAAAACTACATAAGACTAAAAAACATGGTGGACTTGGAAATAAATGAGAATCTAAAATTTAAAGGTGTGTGCCAAACAAACACAACGCAGCAGAGTAAGAACTTTGACAGAGCAGGTTTCACATCTGCCTTCACAAGCCAACATCCACATTTGAGTTTTGTGATTCTGTATTTGAACTTAATAAAGTCCAAAGAGTTTTGTATCCCAAAGTGCATGTTGTTTTTTGAAACTGATCGTCTGTCTTGGGCCTTTGTCAGGACATACGATCAGTATGTCAGGAAAGCGAGGTATGGTCTGTTTTTGTGATCTTTCTGTGTTGCAACACATGAATATGGCCATATAACCTATTTGTTTTATGAGATTAATAGTTTATCTTTACTCCACACATTCTCCTGTTCTCTACTTTCCTCTGAATAAAAGCTCTTCATTAAATCCCTCAGTCATAAATTCTGTCTTCTAATTTCTTATTGGCTTGATGCTTTAATTTGGTCTGTAATACAAATTATTATCAGGCAAACTTTCCTTACTTAATATAAATTTTAAGTCTATATGGAGGAACACTTTCTACTAATAGTGAATTTCTTTCTATGTTTATTTAGTACAACTGATGGTCCCCAATGCCAGCAGAAGGCAAGCAGTATAATGTGTTGTTGAATGCAAAAACACAGTATTATGTGTTTTTGCAAGATAGGGACATGTTGATCTGTATGCAAAAACATACTGTGGACAATGACGAAAGAATCCAGCCATGAGCAGCTAAAACCTGAAAGATTAAAACTGGGAGAATGGATTAGCGGAGGAACAGGTGAGAACAATTTAATATATTAGAGAGCACCTGAAGGGTGAAAAAATGGGATCTATCCAGAATGTCCTGGGTGAGGGACTGGAGGCAGGGGACGACTGAAAGGAATTCTCATGCACCGTCCCTAGTGAGGGACTGAGAACAGGTTCCTCTTCATCATTGCTGTTCCTGGTCTTCTTGGAAGGGAGCTCATCTCTAGTTTGATTCTCCCTGGTGCTTTTGGTAGAGGGCTCCTCTTCAGCATCATCACTGTCCCTGGTCCTCTTGGCTGGAGGCTCCTCTTCAGAGTCACTGTCCTTTGTCCCCTTTCTGTTTATGCCAGTCACAGATGTCACACGAGCCACATCCCCTACCAAACCTACCTGATGTCGTTGTGAGACACCAATAGGTCTGGAGTCATCTGGACTCAAAATGGGCTCTTCCCGCTTGTCAAGTCCATGTGTGGGTTCAAGTGAGGTCAATTGAGAAATGCCCTCTTGAAGCTTCTGAGCCATCTCGATGTCCCATATGTATTTAAAATTTAGAGGAAGAAACTCAAGCAGCTGTGACAAAGCATAAGCACAGTCCACTGTCGGACTGGAGCTGGTAGTAGAATCATTACCAAGCTCATCTTGACTGGAGCTGGTAGTACAGTCAGACTGCGGAGGTGAACTTCACCTCGACTCCTCTCCATGATCTCCAGAAACCATGTTGTCTGACATCTCTGGGAAAACATTAGACCACACCTTACCAAGATCCTTACCATCGTCTGGATGTTCCTCCAACATTGGGGATCCATCTGCTGGAAGCACTACACTATGAGCTGTGAAGGAAAACAAGAAAAAACTATAGTTCAGTATCAAACCTTCACAAAAATCCAAAGCAATGTTTAAAGAGAACACTGAAATACCAAAATACATTAACCCAGGTTTGAAAATGTCTAAATATAAATTACAGAAGTATGTGCTGTGTTGAGGACTTTTTAATGACTAATAAAATACCTTTAATCTTACATTGTACCATTAGTGTGAATAAAATAAAACTCTGCAACAAGATACTCAGTTTGCCTCCTATAACGCTCACAAATCTTTGATGCTGCTGAACAGGTAAGTTTTATCTTAGCCAAAACAAGATACATGAGCCACTCATTACTATTAAACTGTACCCAGCCGGACATGAAGATTCATTTTCAAACAGACTTGTTCACTGATGACTGCTGTGCAACCCTGGATGGTCCAGATGGATGGAGTGGATGGGTGGTGGATGACCACCATGTCCCAACATGGCTGTGATGTCAGCAAGGAGGTGGTGGAGTCATTAGGAGGTGGTGGAGTCATTAGGAGGTGGTGGAGTCATTAGGAGGTGGTGGAGTCATTAGGAGAATCATTGGTCGGCC
>CAEGAE010012990.1:0-22988 GCA_903067095.1 Girardinus metallicus | reverse complement strand
TGTTTATCATCCATCCATCCATCCATCTGTTTATCATCCATCCATCCATCCATCTGTTTATCATCCATCCATCCATCCATCTGTTTATCATCCATCCATCCATCTGTTTATCATCCATCCATCCATCTGTTCATTCATCCATCCATCTGTTTATCATCCATCCATCTGTTTATCATCCATCCATCTATCCATCAATCTGTTTATCATCCATCCATCCATCTGTTCACCACCAGTGAAATAAAGGATAGAACATCTGGAGGAACTGGCAGAAACTCCTTTGTATTTTGTAATTAAATGTTAATTAAAATAATTAGTAAAGCTGTAATCCAGCCTGTCTGTAGCTTTTCAAACCGACCTTACATGGATGCGAACTGTTGGTTGGTTGAAGAGGTGGGCTCTGAAAAGCCGCCCAGTCCATGGTGAGACCGCCATCGGGGACGGTGACGTACAGGAAGTACCCTGCCGTAAAAACGACAATCAAAGGTTTTGGTACGCCACCAAAAGGTTCTGTAGGCTGTAATTATTCTGGACCAGTTCAGAACTGGTTAAAGATTTAAACTTCAGGAGAATCTGACCAGGTTAACTCTAACAGTGTAATAAAAAAGAAGCACCTGACGCTGTGTTGTTGGAGTGATCTCTGCCTGGACCTTTCCAAGGATCGGTTCTGGAGATGTTCTCCTGATTTGTTCTGATCCATTTGAGACTGGAAAACGATCTCAGGTCCCAGTCACACAGATCCTCCTCAAAGTCACAGCGGTGGTAACCATCTGGAGGATAAAATAAAACAAATCTCTCTCAGTGTTTCGGCTGTTCTGCAGTTTTGTGGTTTTCTGATTTCTTACCGCAGGACGCCTCGTCGCTGCCATCACCGCAGTCGTCCGTACCGTCACAGGCCTGCCGCTGCTCCACGCAGCCTCCACCACCACACGTCACCATCCCTACTGGGCAGGTGGTCCCAGCAGGGGGCGCTGTCGGGTTAAACACATAGAAACAAATCAGTGAACTGTTTATATCATAGTTTTCTGTTCTGATTAGTCAAACTCACAGGGCAGAGCGCAGTCCAGGAACTCCAGCTGGTCTATGGCTACGTCTCCGTTCTGTCCCGCCGAGCGCGCCGAGTGGAGATGGATCCGGAAAGGGGAGGGAATGCGTCCCAGGAAGATGGTGGCTTCCCTCCAGCTGCGGGCGCTGGAGGCCTCGGGGCGCCACACGACGGCCTCCGGAGAGTCCTGGCGTTGGATTGAAGCCCACAGAGGAGCTGGACCTAAACCCGTGTGTCCTGTGGTTAAAATATATGCCAACACAACGAATGTCAATGTTGTCAAAAAGATGAATCTGGTAATTCCACACTTCAGGCTCTTTATTTAAAGCTCACATTTCTCCAAATCCTACTTTGTAACTAAACGTTCATGCAGTTTATAAAATAACTGATTTTCAAGCTTTTCAAATGTTTTTTTTTTCCTCTACCAGTGAATGTTTAGGGTGTTTCAGTCGTTGTTTACCAGTCCGGCCAACGCTGAGCGGTCCACGGTTACCTGAGTCCCACAGGAAGTATCCGAGTCGCAGGCGGCACGTCGGCGAAGAGCCCTTTATATCCGGGGAGATTAAAACTGAACTCTGAAGAGACTCTGCCCTCACTGCACTCACTGCCATGAACCAGCCTGGATGGGAGGAGACAATAAATGTTTTCATTTAAGCTATAAAGATTAAAGTTTACTGCAGCATGTTCTCATGCTGCTTCGTGCTACGAGCTAACTGTTTATAGCTTTATTATCACCTGTTAACGATAAACATACAGCAACATATTTTATTTACAGTGCCTTTCATCACAAACAGAAACTTTATTGTGTTTTTCATCATGTTTTTGAAATGCAAAACAAGTAAAGTTTTGAATAGAAGGGTGCGCCATAAAAAGTACATGCCACACAATGTACTTTTAATCATTCAGATTAATGATTCATAATCTGAATCATTATAAAATGTTACTTCATAATGATGCACTACTCTGTGGTTTATGGGGTGTCCACGCTTTTGCAAGGCACTGCACACAAAAGTACATCAGTAACAAATAATAAGGGATAAAAATATTGAGACAAGATTGTTTTAAGATCTTTAGGCAACGAACAAGACAAATTTAAAGATAAAATAAAGTATTTTCAATCAGTTTCTTGGCAAAAAATGGTCCAAACGCCTTCAGCAAGCCTACTGTACTTCAACTATTGTTTCTGTGTTGTGTAAAAACTTAAGAAGGTGTAATTTTACACCTGTAGGTGTGCCGGTGGTGTAGTCCGAAGTCGGTCCTCTCTCCGGCAGCTCGTCCCCGCTCTGAACCCTCCGCCATTTGTAATCCCCAACAACAGATTCAATCCTCCACCCACAAACTCCGTCATCCTCAAAGTCACACTCAAACGACTTTCCAGAGTATCCTTTGGAGAGTTTAGTTTTCAAAAAGACGTCATATATCAAGTTACATTCAATACGACTAATGGCTAGACTGAACTAGCCGTTAGTAGGTAGGCTAACGGCTAGTAGCTTAAACTTACCGCAGTTTTGCTCGTCGCTACAGTCGGAACAATCACACACAAAGTCACATTTACCTCCAGGAGCCTCACACCGTGAAGACCCCGAAGCATAAACTGCGCAAAAAGATCGAAAATCCGGTGAAATTTAGTCAGTAGCTGAACAGATATCATCAACAAGCGTAAACATGTTCACTTTACAAGAGTTTATTTTTTGCTAACGCTATGAAGTAGACATTTTGTTGACTATAATCAATTTAAAACATCTATGCTTTTATTCTTAAACGGATTTTAAGGGTATTATTACAGAAAAAATATATTTTTATAGTTTTCCAGCCGAATTTGCTTTTCAAAACAATATTGGTGGAAGTTCCCGTTTTGATCCAAGCTAAGCTAATGATGCTAACCAACGTTCTGTTTAGCCAATTTAAGCAGTGGCTATTCGAGACTTATCTCCAATTTTAATGAGTCAAACTTACTTTTAACTTGTAGTATGTATGTATAATTTACTATGAAAGCCCGTTTCCGCCATGAAAGAAAAAACAAAAGACCAACAGGAAGTCATATTTTCGACTTTCAAAGTCATAATTATGAGATTAAAAGTCATCATTTCGACTTTCAAAGTTATAATTATGTGATTCAAAGTCATAATTTCGACTTTCAAAGTTATAATTATGAGATTAAAAGTCATAATTTCGACTTTCAGAGTCATAATTATGAGATTCAAAGTCATAACTTCAACTTTCAAAGTCATAATTATGAGATTCAAAGTCATAATTTCGACTTTATGACTTTGAAGTCATAATTATGACTTTGAAAGTCATAATTATGACTTTGAAAGTCGAAATTATGACTTTGAAAGTTGAAATTATGACTTCCTGTTGGTCTTTTATTTTTTCTTTCATGGCGGAAATGGGCTTCCATAATTTACTATTAATCAAATAAACTTTCACTAAGTAGATTTGATCTATGAGTAAATTGGCAATTCAGAAAACACAGTATTATGAACCTTTGAATTGTTTTGTTGTATAAAACATTTGTTTTGCTATGCTAACTGCATAAACAGATGCTAAAATTTTCTATCCCTGATAAAACAACTGTAAAAGACAATCATTTTTCCCATCCTTAGAAAACCACATATATGAATCAAATTATAAAAACAAACATAATATTTGTTAGTAACTTTGTTAGTTTGTTTATATGAGCATTCACACATAATTTGGTTAGCAGAAAATATTCTCTTAGCATAATAGCAAAATGTACTTGTGTCATAAATATACCAAAAGTAATAGTTGTCTCTTTTTAAATAAGTATTATATAGTTTTTCTATGAACTGCAACTAAATTTTATAGGGGAAATAATTAAACTAGCATCATTCTAAATGCTGTTTAGATTTAGTTCTGGATTTAGCATCCATATTTAAATTAAATCTAATCAAAATAAAGGAAATTTTCTTTACTGGTACAATTTTGTTCACAGATTTATGGCCCAGCAGGCCCTAGGCTACACAATTCTGGTTAAATTAGTTACAAAATAAGACACTGTTATCTTAACACTGGAAAGCTGTTAGCCTAATTCCTTAATTTCTTTATGATTCTCCAAACTAATATCTCTCTAAATGCTGCAGTTTGGCTTAACATCCTAACGTGAATCAAATCGATTTAAAAGAGCAATTATAATCAAAGTGTTATGTGCTTCTGTTTGACGCTTGCACTGAATATCTTACATGAAGCTCTTCTAAACTCTTTATCAGGATATTTCTAAATATTTATGACCCAGAATGCATCAGGCTCAAAGGCCAGAGAGTAGTAAACATACTTTTCACTTTCCTATAATAAAATGTTTACTTGGTCTGATGCTTCTAATACAAATGTCATGTTTTCATTTACTGTAAGTGGAAATTCGTCCGAATAAAGATCTTAAAAACACGAGTCTGTGTGTAATTCATCTATATTCCTGAAATATTGTTGTCAATAAAAATTTATAAAATATGACTATATATATTCTTTGGTTCATTGTAGACCAGTATATGCCATTTATTCGACTTTATCCCCCCCAATGTTTTAAACAAAATAATTGCTAGTATTAATGGATTGTTGGCTTTAAACAAACAAATCTTTTTGAAAAGTAACTTCTAAGTAGTGTTTGTCTTATTTTGAGTGCAATAATATATTTGGACTAGACACAAGACAAAAAAATACTTGGTAAGATGTTGTGTTTTTGCAGTAACATATTCAACAACTAGGTCACCATAATTTATTATATAAATGCTGCAATAAAGTTATGACAACGTAATAAACCCATAAATCTTTCCGACTGCAACAATGTAACCAACTTCCTAGAGTCTGACTCTCTTTAATTTTGATTATTTGAAGCTAATATCAGCTCTGATTGTTGATTTCTTTAAATTTTAATAAAAGTTCAACAATTTTCAACCACCTAAGATGTTAACTTAATTAAAGTAATTTTGAATTTTCTCTTACCGCGCTGCAAACACAGCAGCAACAGGACGGTCGAACTCCAGAAACGCAGCATATTTTCCCTTCCTTCACATCTCAGTCTGAAAACTGTCCATGGAAATTTCACCAGCCGATCCGACCTTTATTTCCCAGAGATAAAAGGCGGACTTTAAAATTACCCAGCATGCAACTGACAACCATAAAACAATCCCCTAAAAACGTCCGTATATTGCTCAAGAGATACTTGTACTTGCTGGAAGTGAATGTAATAAATACTAAGCACTAAGTTTAAAATATTATAACGGAAATTGTTTTTTTATGTTTCTTTAACGGCTTCCTCCTTCCTGTTTGGCGATTCAGCACATGTACAAAACATTTCACTGTAAATAATGACAGTATCTTACCTGACTCAGCAGTATCTTCACAAGGTCTTTGAGTTCATCTCTGGAGTCGATTGGCACATTTTGCTCTCCTGCGCAAATCAGTTCAGTTCTCATCTCCCTTTAGTGTTCTGTCTGGATTTTCTCTCATTGACTTGTATTTCTCCGGTAGAATTTAAACCGGGCCAATCAGGAAACAGAAGGAGACATGTGGTAACGATAATGTTGATTTTCTTTAATGTTTTAGAGTTGTAGTGTAGTCTGACTATACTTTTAGCAATGGCAGCGGAGGAAGTAAATGAAACCATTCAGTCCAGTGTTAGCCACAGTTCCAGATATTAACAGCCTGCTTAATTTGGCTTATCATTTCTCTCTTCGCAATCTCATAATAAGGACTTTAAAAGTTGAAATGATTTCTTTTGTAAATGTAAGTTGTTGGACTTTTATTTTTTGTTTCTTGGCAGAAATGGGCTTCTGTAGTAACAGATGTTAAAGAACAGGACAGATTTTCTACACTAAGCCACAATTTTGTGTCGCATAAACATGTGAAAATATGAATATTTGGTCAACCACTAAGTGTATTGACTTTATTATTTGAAAACAAGCAGCAGTTGACCATGAAGTGGATTTCAGAACCTCAGAAGCTTTTATTGCTGTATTTCAAAGTTGCTTGTTCTGAGTTCCCAATTTGAAATACAGGAAAAACTGCCTCGAATTTGAGATTCTTACTAGAAAAGTTGGAAATCTCATATTCAGTATATCTGCTGTTGTGCATCTTTATTATTGGTCATCTTATTTAAATGTTTGAATGCACAGAAATATGTTGTGATTTTTCCAGTAATTTTCATATGAAAAGAACCAAAATCCAAAGTAAATTTAATTGAAAGGTTTCTTTATAATCAAAAATATGAAAGAAAATGTAACAAAGGACCTTTACATCAAATTTAAACAAAAAAAAAAAGACGTATTTTATTAATTATTTACTACCTTTACCACAGGAGTTTAACTCTTTTTCAACAACACAAGGAAACATAATGTTCACCCTGTAAAATTATCAACATTTAAATTCTTTCCTCCACATAATCTGAACTTAAAAAACCGATTATGCTAATATTTAGCTAGTATTTTGAATATTAGCACAACTGAAGGAGGTTGTAAAAACAATAAATGAGATTTAACACTAATGTATCAAGTCAAACAATGACAATTATGCATTAGTTCTTGACGCGGTGAATAGTTGATGAAGTGTCTATCTACCAGAGTTTCAAAGGTTGAAACTGGATGACCGTCCAGAATGTTTAATGCTACTTATTTCAGTAGCCTTCGTTATCCCAGGTCACCTCATAGTCTGGGTACTTCTCCTTCAGTTTCTCTGTGGTCTCTGCATGGTTTGCTCTTCCATAGCCCTGAAACAAGCCAAACATTAACCTCCCGTCACAGAAACAGTCATTTTAAAAAAAAAGCATTAATTCAAGCCACATTGTTTCTCCGTACCATGGAGTATCCATACACGTGGATCTTCTTGGCGTCTGGATTATGTTTTATCCTGCCTCCTCCGATACACTCGCAGTCCAGCAGGCCTCCGTCCTCCAGCTCCGCGGAAACCTTGTCGTAGATGTCACCTGCTCCAAACAGCAAGAGTGTTTTATCAAATGTTATGTGCAAACTGAAATAAGAACTTATAAAAATGGTAATTGTCACGTTTAGTTTCAGATTTCATTATGGATAGCACAGAAATGGTCATCTTGTATTCCCCTCTGTTGAAGTCTCCTACACTTCATGACTTGATGCTTTACACCATGTGAAAATGTTTTGTCAATTGGTAAATCCTTAAATTACCATGTAAGAGAATCAAATATATAAAAAAATATTTTGATAAATTTGCACAAAAAACAAATCTAATTCAGTGTTGAGGTCAACTTTTTAAATTTCTAGGTTCTGATAATAATAACTCCCTCAAAAAACACGCAAAACAAACAAAAGGATAAAATTATGAGGAAGGGAAACAAATTAAAAGAAATCTTAAATGTAATTTAAGGTGTTCAGTTAAGAAATTTCCAGAATATACTTTATATTCATATATTTATATCCTTATTTACATCACTGCATCAAAATGTAGTGATGTAAATAACTACCATTTTCATTACTACAAAATGGTAATTAATTAATTAAATAAATAAATAAGCCATACATTGAGAAAAAAAAATTAGTAAGAAAATTCTTGAATTTTTTTTAATGATTGGTGAGAAATTTTAGATAATACATAAATATCCAAAATATGTTGATCCATAATATTTTTACAGTACCCAAATGATGTTCTTAACAAACCCAGGTTAAGTCATTTATTTATGTAAAGCTTTGTTACCCACCCCTGAAAACTAATAAGAAACATCTAGATACTACTTCATGAAATTGGCATTTGAAGAGTTAAAAAAAAACTCCCATAAATTTATAATTATAGCCTACTTCGTATGAATAATCGTTTTTATGCATATATTTCGATGGCAAAATTTGTTGCATTTATAAAATCCCAGAAAGAGCCATAGCCGTTTCAAAAGTATTTTTCAGTTTCAAATTTTTGTGTATTTGGTTTGAAATTATAAATTTTATGGCCCCAATTTAGCTCCATACAGAGTGTTTTCGGGCAGTGTCAGTATTCACCGTGGTACTCAGCCCAGCCGTATCCTCGGACTATATCTATCTCCGAGTCGTCTCCTTCCTCTCGGCTGTAAACCCGGATCACGATGTATTTAAAAACCCCAGAAGGGTCGATGTCTACCCGCGGTATGTTAGCCATGACAGCCGCTGCTTTGGTCTGGGAGCACATCTCCCACCTCTTTAGCAAACCGAGCACCAAAGCAAGCAACAGCAGACCGAAAGCTCGGACTTTATCGTCAAACTCCAGCCCCTGCTACTGTGCGAAGAAAACCCCAGCGGACTGTTGTGATTGTAGTTGGACGTTACAAGAAAAACTGAAAGGAAAGTGCTCTCAAACCTGCGCCGCCATGATGCTGCTAACGAAAAACACGGTCACTTCCGGTTTGGGCAAACGATGTGGAAAACTTTAAATGTTAACTTAATAATTTAAGCTACACGCTAATAGTGCAAATGAAATTGACATTTGTTTACTACACAGCTAAATCACGAATTGTTTCTATTACTATATTAACCGTTAAGACAAAAAGTGTTATTTTTTTTTCACTTAGCTTTTATTCTGAAGGCTAACAGGAAGCTGCTGTTCGCTCTCCACTACCAACTATACGTCAAGACGTCCGCCTTATTGTGAGGGTCATATTTGGCTGACAAAACGCCAGAAAATGTATATTGAAGCAGGGTTTTCTAAAAATAGTGCCACAAAAGTGTTACAATAAATATAAAAAAACTTTGGTTGATTACTGTATGTTTATATAAATTTACGTCTAATACAGATGATCATTGAAACAAGGCTGTATAAGTTTATGACATTTGCAGCTCTAGGTTCAACGTCCATAGTTCAAAATACCACAAGTAAATCATTAAATCATTCATGAAATACCCTCCTGTAATGTATTTGCAAACTAAACATTTAAGGAACCTGTCAGGATGTACAGTAATGGTCACAAACAACATTAAACAAAAATTCTGCCATCCCGTTTGAACGAAATGGCAGCACAGTGAATTCAAACATGGATTTTCTGAACTGTAGAGGAGTAACGATATTAGATATGCAAGTATTACATTAGCTCTCACAATGATTTCCTGTCAATTGATATTTTCCTATTATAACAAACTCGTGTCCAATTTGCTTTGATTTGGCAACTCCCTTTAACAAGAACCATTAAGTAGAAAAATGTGCTGCAGGTTCATTGATAGAGTTAACTTTGAGTCCAACATATACAAGATTATGAAACAATTATCCTCATTTATACAGAAATCTCATATGATTAAACCTCTTCAGTGCATGAAAAAACTTGTTTGTTGATACTTTAACAGACCAAAGGAAGTGGGAGTTTTCCAGTTTGATACATTTTAGGACCAAAAAAACAAAAATCTGATTTTTCAGTATTTGACCTGCTGATTATGTAATAAATACCCAGTTATAGTCCCTTTATAGTTGACTGGTGCATCTCTACACTAAAGACAACACATCACATAAAAACAATGTCATAAACCTATTAAAACCAAAGCAGTTACCTGGAGGTCAGTCCACTCCATCTGTGATTTAATGAAACATTCCCATAGTGCTTATGGACTGATGTTTGCCTTCACTCAGTAACAACCTCCACACTAAAGAGTGTTGCAGTCAGCTCAACCCGGTGCTGTCTAGGGAAAGGATTGGACTTTTAATTTTGGAACCAGGTGATTAACTTTAGGGCTCTTCAAGCTAAAACATTACCATTTTTGTCCTCTAAAATGTTTATATTTTAAATAAAACGTGCAAGTGATGTATTGCTTGTTTGATTAGACAAAATAAAGCTGATTGGAAATTCAATGTAGAAACTTAATAGGCAACAAATATTGCGGTCTAAACAGCAATTCTGGTCCCAAGTGTTTTTCTGTGAAACGTAACTCCAAATTATTCATGGAAAATTCACCTGTTCGCCTAATTTGTACAGAAAAAGGAAGCTGAAATACAAAGACGCAATGCTAATTGATTCGCCTCTGGTTTGTGTCTGGAACCAATCCAGGAGAGCCGTTCATTTTGCTCATCGCTGATTGGCTGAACCCTCAGGAAATAATGAAAATTGTGTATTTTAGCATCTGTGGTGCCAAGATGGTTTCTACTCTGTGTATAAATGCATATTAAGGCATATTTGGTGTTTGAAGTATTAAAGTAGGCTGATATGAGCATTTTTTGGGCAGGCCTCAAGTATTCATGGATTCCAGCTACTTGCAGGCAGTTATGGTTCCTAATCCCCGTGACAGATAAATATTTAGCTACAAACAAAATATTTAGCTTTGAATTAAATCTTTAGCTTTGAGTTAAATATTTAGCTTGCTAATTAAATATCAAGTTTCAAGCTAAATATTTAGCTTCAAATATGTAACTTGAAACTCAATACTTAATTAGCAAGCTAAATGTTTAGCTTTAAGCTAGATATGTAGTTAGCATGCTAAGTATTTAGTTTGAAGCTAGATATTTAACTAGAAAGTTACATATTTACCTAGCTATATATTCAGTGTGGAGCTGAATATATAGCTTGCTGGCTACATATTGAGCTCTTAGCATAACATTTAATTTGATGTTAAATATTTAGCTTGAGGCTTGATATTTTGCTAAAAAGCTACATATTTACTCAGCTAATTAAATATTTAGTTTAAAGCTAAATATTTAACTTGCTAATTAAATATATAGTTTTCTAGTTAGATATCTAGCTTCAAACTACATATTTAATTTGGAACTAAATATTTTGTTTGCTAACAAAGTTCTTAGTTTGTAATCAACATTTTTTGTATTTCTAATTACATGTTTAATTTAAACTAATATTTATAAACGTGTATTAACATTTTGAAACTATGTTTAAAAAAAAAAAAAAAACATTTTTTTTATTTATGACAAACTAAATAACCCCAATTATTGCTGTTCATTTTTGACAGTGTAACTTTACAAACCAGTCCAAACAGCCATGTTAAATTCAAACTTAATGGCATCATTGAAAGATTATGTTGTATTATGAATCTAATTTAAAAAACAAACAGTTCAATCCTGCAGATGATGGGGGAGTAGATATACACAGAAGTTGCTGGAAGAAGTAATAATAACAAAAACCAAAAGTCCTGTATGATGATGTATGATAGGCATGATGTTGTATCTAGATGACGTTTTCGTTGCCTCCTTTCTTCCTCTTGCTTCGCGCTCGAATCAGCAGGAAGACACATATGATGAGGAGGACGATGAAGAGAAAGAGGAGCATCCCCCAGGCTCCGACGGTGAGAGTTTTCCTCACCCCGGCGCTTTCTGCAGGCAGCAAATTGCTCAGGACCAGCATGTAGCCCAGAGCCCAGCCCACCGACGTGTCGCCCGCCTGCAGGAAAAAAAAACAACCAAACTGACGACGGAGGCTCACCGGACGTCAGTTGTTCGTTTAAAAGCCGTTTTTTACCGTATTCTGAAAGGAAATGTCAGGAAACGAGGCGTCGTCAAAGCCGTATCCTCTGAGCAACAGAGCTTTGATGAACACAGAGCGAGCGCAGAAATCCTTCAGACCATCGGGTTTTCCTGCCACTGACATCATCTGCAGCTAAACAGGAGTTTAAATGTTCAGTTTCAACACTAAATATTTGGCGTAGTAGGAGCTTTAGGCTAAATATAGGTTGCTAACTGAATTCATAGTTTGCCAGCAAAATAACTAGCTTCAAACTAAATATTTAGTTTCCTAACTAAATATCTAGATTCACATTAAATATTTGGCTCCAAAATAAATATTTAGTTTGAAGCTAAATATTTAGCCTGCTAATTAAATATGAAGTTTACTAGCTTTATATGCAGCTTCAAACTAAATATTTAGTTTCCTAACTAAATATCTAGATTCACATTAAATATTTGGCTACAAAATAAATATTTATTTTGAAGCTAAATACTTAGCCTGCTAATTAAATATGAAGTTTACTAGCTATATATTCAGCTTCAAACTAAATATTTAGTTTATGGCCAAATATCTAGCTCCAAGCTAAACTTTTAGTTTGATGCCAAATATGTAGCTTGCAAACAAATTTCTTAGTTTGTCTACTAAATTATTTAGTTTTAAATATTTGTAATATTATAATTTTTAACATATATTTTTAAATATTAAATTTAAATAAAAAAGAGTTTTTATTGTGTTTTAATTCACAATAAAACACTAAATTTTTTTAATATTTAGTTTTTCAAAAATAAATATTTTTTAATTGCCTGATTTTTAATGTTTATGAGCATCGTCTTCTGATTGGCAATTAGCTGTTAAAAATACTGAATATCAGAAAACAAATATGATTATGAAAAGTTTAAGATTAAATAATTTATAGGATTCATTTTGAATTTTTTTCTCATCTGCACTCCAACTTTCTAAGGCTCCCACAGCGCCCTCTGGTGGCCGCCACTTGGAAAAACACAGGAAAGATGCTTTTGCGTCAAAATAGGTACTAGTTACATTTGCTTGAGTAACTTTTGGAAAAAATTTTACTTTTAGGAGTATGGTTACTATGGTGTACTTTCTACTCTTACTTGAGTAAAATTTCTGGATTTTCTGCCCTCTGAATGAAAAGCAAACATGTTTTAACCAAAAATTCACCAGACACAGACACACAACTACAGTTTTTTGTTAAAGTTTTATACATTTTTACTGAAAGAAACTGATTTGGAAAAATGTTCTTTTGCTTGATTTTGTTATTTTTTGTTACTTGTATGAATTATTGTCATTTTTATCTTTAAAACACCAAAATTTCCTCTTAACTTTACATTTTTGTCCACCTAATGATGTAATTTTTAAAGATTACATAATTGCTAATTTGATCAGTTACTCAGTATTTGAGTAACTTTTTACCAAATACTCTTTTACTCTTACTTGAGTAACTTCTTGGACGGCTACTTTTAACTTTTACTTGAGTAAAAACATGTTGAAGTCGTGCTGCTCTAACTTCAGTATAGTTTTTGGGTACTCTGCTAACCTCAGTGTGATATGAATGTGTTAAATAGTCAGATTAAATTGTTTACCTGGCTGTAGTTCATGCTGCACACCTTCTTGGTGGCGTCCTCCAGCTGCGGCGGCGTACTGATCTTGACCCCCGTGACATTCTGCAGGGACGCGTGAATGAAGTAAAAAGCAGAAAATGCCTGGTGGTGAAAGAAAAAGAGAGAGTTTAGATGTAAAAACTGGTTAAATCAAAGCACAGACAATACGCCTGTCCCATGTTTTCCTGTGGGCCTCGGGGCTGAACAGAGTTTTACGGCTGAATTTTCCCTTCATCTTGTTTTGACGTGTCCATAATTTATGCGCCTCGTTGCATTTTTAATCTGCAGCTTCAGGGCTAATAGCCTCTTATTCCACAGAGGGATATGTGCTGCTTAATTTTCCTGCAAGGGACAGTAAGTATGTAGCGCTTTGCTTGTTGCCTAGCAACCGATCTCTAATGAAACACAGTGGATTTAAAGTGGTAGTTACAAACAAATCAAAGGAAAACACACAAACAAAAAAAACTGATAATAGATCATCTCCAATCACTAATACCTATCAGAAATCAGCTGGTTTTGGTTTGATTAGGGTTAAAATCAGTGTCAGAGCCTAAAACTGAATGTTTTCCACACATTGTGGTTTAAACCAGGGGTGTCCAAAGTGTGGACTGGGGGCCATTTGTAGCCCTTGGGATAATTTTGTGTGGCCCAGAAAAACTGTTGTTTTCATTTATCATGTGATTAATTGATTTATTGCTTATTGTTACAGGCCTGGTCAAGATTATTATTTATTTATTATTATTTTAGGATCATCTGACTGAGGGGGAAGTTTTGTGCTCAGTTGGTCAGAAAAATATTAGCTGATATTAGCAAAAAGTAGGTTAAACATTCAGTTTCAAGCATCCAGCACCCCGATGTGAGTGAAGCATCTGACACAGAATTCTTAAACTAAAGGTATAATTTTAAAACTATTTTTAATTTGTTTCACAAATCTTTACTCCTTCAGCCTCTCTCACCATAAAATCACCGGTGACTTTCGGTTGGAAGACTTTGTCAAAAGAACACCGCGAGAAGGGACAGCTGTCGTAGGGGAAGAGTTCGGACACGTTGCCCAAGCAGTTCTCGTAATGTCCGCCGCCACGTAGCGTCAAGCTTCTCTGAGGGTTGTAGGCTTCGGGTTTGTACTGCACGGTGCACGGCGAGTCAAAGATATCCTCCATTTTCAGTGTCCTGGTGAAGTTTGCAGGATAGCAGGGATGACTGACCTCCGGAGCGTAACCCTGAAACTGAAACACACAAACAAGGCGGACATATTGAATTAGAGTCAATAAATTACAAAAGATGCTAACTATAACATGTCAAATGTTGAAATTTCAGACTGAAATGTAAGATTACAAAAGGTGAATATATGAATAACATGAGAGAAAGGTAGATAATAATATTCTGTTGAAGTTCCTCACATTGTCCAGCAGAGGGTGCTGGAAATATTCATCGTCCATTTGCAAAGAAATATATTTTTTTTAAATAATACAGGACATGTATTAAATAATAGATGGTTGTGCCCAAGTATGTTTTTGAGTAAGAATTCGCTGAATTATATGAAATAAAAATAAAAGGAGGGAAAAATCTGCAGCTGACGATTCTTTTATTAATTGATTATTCAGACGATTAATCTGATAGAAAACTGACTCATTCTACAAAGTTTTCATTTAACTACTTCAGTTTTTTCCATACAATATTAGAAAAACATTAAACGATGCAAATAAACAAACATTTAAATTCATTTTGTGTATAAGAAAATAAACATTTTATCGCTTTAGACACAATATCACAGGATTTCTGATGTGAAGCTAAAACTATTGCAGTTGAGGAGTTTGTGCTAAAACCTATTTGCAGAAAAAGGTTTTTCTTAACTTAAATGCAAAATGTTTTTTTTTTTTTTACAGTATTGACTTAATGACATTTTTTGACTCCTATTCTCCAGTTAACGATTAATCGATTACTAAATTAGCGCTTCAATGGTTGACTGTGTTTCATTTTTGTGTTTTTATGATGTAAAGCACTTTGAACTGCTTTGTTGCTGGAATGTGCTGTACAAATAAACTTGATTGATTAATTAGTTGACAATTATTTCAATAACTGATTCGTCACGATTAATCTGATTAATCGTTTCAGCCATAGTTGTACTTAATTAACATTTTCTGTTTAGGAAGGTATAAACTTGAAATCTTATTCTAAAACAATTACAAAAAGTTCAGATTTTCACCATTCTTGAACTGCAGTCAGGGGCCACACAAACTTACTTGGAGGGCCACAAATGGCCCCCAGGCCACATGTTGGACATCTTTGCTTTAAACCACAATATGGACCTAATGATAGTTGAACCGCAGAGAAACTTTCAGGTTTGTAGACTTTTCTTTTGTCCCTTCACTGATTGGTCACAGCAGTGCCACCTCAGATCATTTTTAGTCGCGTTATTGAGAAACTCGGACGCACTGAGAGCAGAAACCGCGTCCCTACCTTCACGATTTGAGCCAGAAGTCTCTTTAAAAGCTGGTCCTGGCCGTAGCACAGGAAGCTGTGAGTGTACAGCGAGTAATCATGGCCGTAGAGTCGCAGCTCCTTCCTGTTTCCTTCGTTCTCCACCTTCTCCCGAGTGACGAAAGTGATCTGCGTTGACGCGCCGCCGAAATCCAGCGCTCCCACCGTCTCTCTGCCGGAGCTGAACCAACGCCCCACAAACCCGTACTGCACAGACACAACCCGCGTTCAGACACTTAACATCCAGACATTTACTAGGTAAAAGCAACACAAATAAACAAAAAAAAGACGGTTTTAATTCAGTGAAATATGACATTATTTCCTGTTGTATTAACAATGTCTTGTTATGATATTCAAAAGCAAAATTTGATGTTTTTACACCATATTGGCATCACTGCACTGCAAAAACACCAAATCTTATCAAGTATTTTTAGTCTGGTTTATAGTGCAAATAAAACTAACTTAACAGTAACTTTTCAGCAAGATATATGAGGTTATTTTCAGTCAATAATTCCTTAATATTGATAAAAATGACTAGTTCCACTATTAGATTATTTCACTCAAAATATGGCAAAAAATGTCTTGTTATAAGTAAAATAATCTGACAGTGTAGCTTGTTATTTTTCATCAATATTAAGGGACTTTTTTTAAAAAGCTAATATTTCTTACTGAAAAGCTACTTGTACGTTGGTTTTGTCTTATTTCAAGTGTATTAAGATATTTACACTGGGAACTAAAGACAAAAATACTTGGCAAGATTTTGTGTTTTTGCAGTGCGGTCTGGGAACAAAGCAATGACTTAAAAAAATAAAACATCTTAACTTCAATAAATTCAACATATAAAATATAAGATGGCCAATAAGTAATTTAACCATCAGAAATAAAATATTAAACATTTTTAAACAATCCAAGCAAATAAGGTAAAATAACTTCCTGCTCAAATTAAACACAAAACGTTTTCTGGCATTTAGCAAATAGAAATAATTTTAGTGATTCTAACCGACCAAAACAAGAAACTTCAAGTCTGATTTAACTTCAGGCATTGAGGAAAAAAATTCTATCTCTGTTTTTATTAAGTGTAAATAACATTTTCCAAAATTAGGATTTTAATTTCAAATTGAAATCCAAGCACTTTCAAGGACTTCAAGGCCCCTGAATAAACTCGTGTTTCTCCTGCCAGGTGAAAATGCGTCGGCACCTTGATGAAGTTTCCCAGCAGGTAGTTGACGGTGACCCAGCCGTAGGCGCCCTCCTCCTGTCCGCTCAGGATCACCGCTCCTCTGTAGCTGAAAGGAAACGACTGGATCTCACTGCCCACTTCCGCCAGAATCTGAGCCGACTGCTGTGGACTGGACATCCTGGAAGAAAGTTTTAAAAAGTCTTCTCAAATTCAGATTTTTTTCCTGAACTTTGACTTTTTTCTCAGAATTGATCATATTTCCTAGAATTCTGACTAGGAAATATGGTCAATTTTTCCTATTTCTGATTGAATATATAATCATTCAGAATTGATCATATTTCCTAGAATTTTGACTTTTTCTCAGAATTGATCATATTTCCTAAAATTCTGACTTTTTTCTCAGAATTGATTTTTCCCCAAAAATTGTGACGTTTTTTTTCTTTAGAATTGTGACTTTTTTCTCATTTTATTTCTCAGAAATCTGATCTTTTTTCCTCATAATTGATTTTATATCACTAAATTTTGACTTTTTTCTCAGAATTGTATTTTTCTCCAGAATGTTGACTTTTTTTCTCAGATTTTATTTTTTCCTCAAAATTCTGACATTTCCCCCCACCCAGAATTCTGACTTTTAATCTTGGAAGGTTAAAGTAAGAATATATCTGGTGAATTCTAAGAAAAAAGTTAGATTTTTTTTCTTTGGTGCCCCTAATCTTCTTCCGTTGAGAACTGCTTTCATTTAATTGATAAATACTATCTAAGCATACGACGGTTGTTTCACGTGTCCGTCTGGGCCACATTAAACTTTACGGCGGGCCGGAGTTGGTCCCCGGGCCTTGAGTTTGACACATGTGCTGTAAACAAAGCACAAAAGCTCAAAGGTGTAAAGAGCTAAAACACACAGTGACTCACCTTAGCAGCCTCATGCCCGCCGTGGCTCCCAGGTACACAGGTGTGTTCGGGTGTTTCTCTTTGGGAATCTCTTCAACGGCCCGGTTCAGACACGCCTGCAAGCTTCGGCCCGCCGCTCCGACTTGGCCAGCGTAGCTAGAAATCCCCCCACCTTAGTGAGGGTTGGGCAGAGAATCATAAAACTCAGCTGACTACATCACCTTGCTGCATCATTTATGAAAAGCTGTGACAGGTTATGTGACGGCTGTTTTATTATGCCACTGTTAGGATCTGTTCACACCAGTAAGGCTAGAAATGCTGGTTCCCATGACAACTGCCTGCACAGGCAGCCGTTTTCAGAGCAAAATAAAGCTAGCAATTATTTTAGTAATTGATTATTCTGTTAATTGTTCTGTTGATTAATCCAATAATCAGATAATAATGGGAGATTCTGCAAATTTAAGTTTATCTTATACAATACTACAAATACATTAAAAGATGTAAATAAATAATTTAATATCTATTTTAAGTTAGAAAAAAACGCTTTATCAATTGTAGTAAAGGCTGGCTAAATAAAAATATGCAAAATGTGGCAGTTTTTTAATCTGATTAATTGATTAATCATTAGAATAATAGACGATTAATCATTTAAATTATTGGGTATTAAAGAGACACGTCATGTGAATTTGATAAAGTGGGCAATTGGGTAATAAAAGACTAAAAGTATTGACCTCTTGTGACAGATTTTCTTTCCCTCCTGCAGCATTTCTAAACAGAATCGTTGTGGCAGTTGGATGAGTTTCCCTGCAGAGTAGGATTATCCCTGACTGGTATTTGACATGCAAAGCACTGGTTTTAGTGGAGACGACGCCGATTCTTACCGTCCACAGCGCATTCGCTGTGCTGGGTGACCACGCCGGTGCCATTTTGTTTATCTGCAGGCCACTTATAGATATACAAAGAAGTGTGGGACGAACCGGCATCCAGGACAATCCCATACTGCAGGGGAAAAACAGAATAAAGAGGCAGCCATAACTACCCATAAACCTCGGTCTTGGTTCGGATGACGTGAACTCTGGTGGACATGTGAACCCGGAGACCGCTCCAACAGCAGGAGACGAACTACGGCGCAGGGCATTCTGGGTTAATACAACCAAAACAAAAGCGCTAACTAGCGCTAGCAAGGGAATTAGCTTGATTTATTTCACAAAATACAAATCTTACACCCGCTAAAATCTGACGTTACTCCATTTTTGTTTACGTTTCATGAAGAAGGAAGTTGCGCTCAGTGTCTTCCTTAAAGGTTTTCGTGTCGTTTCTTATGTGGAGCAAAAACTGTCTCATAATTCACAAATGCACAGGACAAGATCCACACATGCATTTGTGAATTATGAGACAGTTTTAGCTCCATATTCTTAAAGTTGAAAATTACGGGTTTTCCCAAGGTGATTGTGGTACTTCTCAAACAAAAAAACTAATTAATACAAGATGATAAGACTTTCACAATCCAAATAATCTTCTTTTTCCACACATATACAGTAATTCCACATGCAGAATATAAAACACCAGGATATTCATGCACAAATATGAACCTGCAAATACAAACCTAAAATTAGTACAAGTGTATCCGCGTGCTTACTTACTCCCATGTTCTTCCTTCAAATGTTTTCCCATTTCTGTTGTGCAGTGAGGTGTAACAACCTACTTACTGGAAACACAATGAGCTTTCACGCTCTGCTTTGTCCTTTCACTTATTAGGAAAAAAGTTGTGTGTCTCTCCCTGGAAGCTGTCAGAAAATCATTTCTCTGTGTTTGTGTGTGGCCAGTTTGACTAATGAAGCAGCTTTAATAAACCTTAAAAAGAAAACCAACGGATATCAGTCTGGTTGCATAATTAAGGTAGAACAATGTGGTAGAAACTTGAGCCAAACTGTGAGGAAATCCTGCTCTGAATACCAAAACAACACTGCACAAGAGTTTCTCAACAAACTTAGAAATATCTTTTGCTAATTTAGTTACTCATCGTCTTGGTTTCACTCGTTATCACTTTTTTCTCTGGTGAAGTTCTGATTATTATCTGCCGTTTAACTGGACCATCGGCTGTTTATCAGTGTTTTCACAGAAATTTACATTTTTATTTCAGCAATGCCTGTAGAGTTGGATTATGCTTTACTTGTATTTGACATGCAAAGCGCTGGTTTGCATGTCATTTTGTTTTCTTTAGCTGTTGTTCCTGTTAATGTAAAAGCTAGCATTAGCTAGCTTTTACATTAAAGCTAGCTAGTTTCATTAGCTGTAAGCCATAATTATGTAAACTGAATGTTTGAAATGTTAATATTTTCTCTTTTTCAATTGAATTTGTGAGATGAAAGCCCTAATCAGATGTGACAAAAGCTAGCATTAGCCATGCAGCACAGAAAGTTAGCATTATCACTGAATAACAGCAAGCTACACAAGAAGTTAGATTTACACTGAAGTACAGCTAACTGCTACAGTAAAGATTTGAACTGACACAGCTAACAAAAAGTTAACATTAGCACTGAAGCGATAGCTAGCTACTTTGCGTAGTAGCTAGATACTACACAAAGTACCTTGCTTCTTATTACTACAAGAAGCACTGAAGCATTGTAAACTACTTCTGAAAACTAGCTTTAGCAATAAAAGCAATAGTTTTTACTATAGTTATTAGTGGTAAGTTAGCATTACCACTAATAATGCTAGCAGGAAGTTTGTGTTAGCACTGCAGTACAGCTTGCTCTTACAGGAAGTGAGTATTAGCACACTAATTCACAGCAAGCTATTACAGGAAGTTAGAATTAGCACTGAAGCAAGGTTAACTAGTACAGAATTTCAGCATTAGTATTAAAAACACAAATAACTGCTATAGGAAGTTAGCATTAGCCCCATGCTAGAGCTAGCTGTTCCAGGAAGAAAGCATTAGAATCACAACTCAGTTAGCTAATATAGGAAGTTAGCATTAGTAAGGAGGGACAGCGGAAAGTTTGTTTTAGCTCTGCAATACAGCTTGCTTATACAGGAAGCAAGAAGTTAACACTAAAGCACATGCCAATTTAAAGCAGCAATCAAGCTACAGGAAGTTAGCATCAGCACCACAGAACAGCTGCTGCTACATAAATGTCTTCCCTTTCTCAATCTACTTCTTTTTTGTGGCCAAAAACTTTTTATAAAAAATGTGATTATCCCTGTAGCTTCTACAACACACTTTTTCCATCCACTAAACTTTCCATTAATTTGCTTAGATGCAACGGATTTGAGTGCTGGATGACTGCCAGTCAACAGTCTTCACTCTGACTCTGTTGACCAGAATAAGACATTTCTCCATCGAAAATCCTTTTTGTTTTGTTTTTTATTTCTCACTGACAAAGTTTTATTAGCTGTAAGCTATAATTATGTAAACTGAATGTTTGAAATGTTAATATTTTCTCCTTTTCAACTGAATTTGTGAGATGAAAGTCCTAATCAGAGGTGACAGCAGTATTTCAACATATTTTTACTCAAGTAAAAGTAAAAAGTACAACGTAGTAAAAAGTATTTATTTCCAAAACATAACTGAGTAAATGTAACTAGTAACTACTCAGCTCTGATTCTGTTACTGGAGGTGAAGGTGAAACTGCGGTATTTATCGTTTCTAACAAGTCGTTTCTTGTCTTTGTGATGTAAAAAAGCCTCCAGGTGAAACGATTCCTGAGACAGTAATCAAACACCCACTTTTCTTTACCGTTTCTAAAGAATATTAATATGATTACTTTATCGAGCATCAACCCTGATCCGCTTACTCAGCGCTTAATTTCCTTACAATTGCATCATACCAGCAGTCACTGTAAAACCTATTCAGTCCTCCTTTCAAAAATTTTGTTGCTTCAAAATGTTAGTGTTCAGTAAATTAATTGATAAAGTAATATTAAGTTAGTGTAATACATCTGAGCTTGATTTTTTAGTATAAATGCCAAAGTTTTCTGAAACTACTTGCATGAAAAGTTGAACTGACTGACCATATAATTGTGCAATTTGACATTTTGAGAATAAATATGCTTAATGGAAACACAAGAATTTAAAAAGTTTTGCCTCTATGATCAGGTGTTTTTTTTTTTGTGGTCGTATTGAAACTGGTTTATTTTACAAAACTGCAATGGAAACATTTTTTTCACATCAACAACCTGTTACTACCGGCAGAAACTACAAAGATGATGACAACAGGAAGTAGCTGGAGGATGATGGTTTTAATTTAGGGCTGAAACGATTCCTCGAGTGATTCCAGTACCTCGATTATTAAAATTCCTCGAGGAAAACTTTTCTTCCTCGAAGCCTCGTTATATTATGTGTTATTATTTAGATGCGTAGCTTTACTGAAAATACCGGAAAATAAATTTCATATCATCCCGGTCGCAACAAAAGAGCATTATGACGTTACAGAGCTGGTAGATGTTTCTGTGTGTGACGAATGCAGATGTCAAATATGAGGGGCAGTTTAGAACAAAGACTATGTTTTGTCTCTCACACACTACTAAAAACTCACAAACACACAAAATATTAAAATTGCACATATATACTATTAAAATGTCAAACACATATGCAATCTTTCTCACACGCATACATAAAAGACTAAGATTGCACATATGAACTAATAAAATATAGACTCACCTTTTGTATGTGAGAGTGATGTCACGGAAGAGGCGGGGCATCATTTGGAGATCAGATCGCGCATGCGTTGATGCCACAGTGACGTCAGCTTCAAGTCGGTGTTAGCGGCGTTTAGCTCAAGGTTAATTCGATTTATCAACGCTAATTTCGGCCAGCCGTTCTCTCCCGCTCCCTCCTCAAGCGCTCGGAGGTCCACTTAGGGCTTACCCCGGCGTTAGAGCCGGAGTAAGCGGCCTTAGCACCGGCGTTAGAGCCGCAGTAAGCGGCCTTAGCACCGGAATAAGGCCTAAGTGAACCTCCGAGGAGGGAGCGGTAGAGAATGGCTGGCCGAAATTAGCGTTCATAAATCGGGTCAACCTTGAGCTAAACGCCGCTTACTCCGGCTCTAAGTGAACCTCGAGCGCTTGAGGAAGAAGCGGAGCTAACGCCGGAGTAAGCTAACGCCGAAGCAAGCTAACGCCGGAGTAAGCTAAAGCCGGAGTAAGCTAACGGCGGAGTAAGCTAACGGCGGAGTAAGGCGTTAGAGCTGGCTCTAACGCCGGAGTACAGACCTTAGTGAACCGACGAGCACCTGAGGAGGGAGCGGTAGAGAACGTCTGGCCGAATTTAGCGTTCATAAATCGGATTAGCCTTGAGCTAAGCGCTGCTAACACCGTGGAGCTCCAGTATCCAGCATGAAGCTGACGTCATTGTCGTATCAACGCATGCGCGATCTGATCTCCAAAT
>CAEGAE010012989.1:0-12794 GCA_903067095.1 Girardinus metallicus | reverse complement strand
ACAAAAACAACTCCGCCGAGACTGAGCCATTTTCCTAGCCTTTTAATGCTAACGCTATAGCCACCGGAAATTGTCAAACCCCACATCCGCTTTAAAACGCGGAAGCGTGAAAAAGGTCTATTGGGGGAACATTTTTTACTGCAGTTGCTTCTGTCTCTTTTCCCCTATTTCCCTTAGCTCTCCTCGCTGGATTTCGGTTACCGCAGTCTATTTTCTGCCAACACGATCGCGATAAATTTTCCCACAGTTACAACCTATCTGACCATGAATCAGTTGCAAATTCATTATGCTATTTCAAATTAAACTTGTTCTTAGAGAATCTGATCCTTGACCAGTACAATGGAAACCACCATTGATATGCCCGCTCATCGTTATCATTAGCCAATCACCGCTGCCTGTTGCGAATCAGTACCTTTCAACAAACTGTCAAGACACAATGACAGTTATTTTTAACAACTTTTGTTTCATTCTGATTATGAAAACTGAGAGCAATGGCCCATGGACTACTTTTACTGTAAAAGTAGTCCATGGACTACTGTAAAAGTAGTCCATGGGCCTTTTAATGGGTTTCTACTGTAGTCAAAAAAAAAATAAATAAAATTCTATTGGCAATAAGAACCCTCTCTGTCCAGGTTGCCCATATGGTTATGTCGTTAATTTAACAACTTTATGTCAGGATAATCTGTTAAAAGGACAACTCGATAGATTTGGAAGAATGTGAAGGAGCAGAACAATGTTGAAAGAAAGTAAAAAGTAGCAAGGTGTACATTTTTCCACCAGATACATAGAAGACAAATCGCAGATGTGAAAAAGGTTTAATCAAAACCAGTTTTGGTTTTAATGAAACCAATACTGAACTTTTTGGAACGCATGCAAAATGGCATAAAAACATCCCCACCATAAAACACAGTGGAGGAAGCATGACGCTGTTTGAATGTTTTCTGGTCAGACGTGATGCGAAGATGTATGAAATATGGGGCTGGAGCTACAATGGGATTTCTTAGTTGTAATCATATTTGTGTTAGAATGACCTAAATCCAACTGAAAATGTTTTGCAAGTAGTTAAAATTGCTGTTCACTGATACTCTTCAATCTTTTCTATTCAGTTTTCGTCTTGATGCACTTTACAAAAAACAATTACTAAAATAATTTCAACTCAGTTCATTCAAATTGATCCTACTTGTCAAACAGATACAGTGTGCTCCTCAGCTTATTATTCAAATTAGTTGAAGAGTATTCTGTCTAAGGAAGCCCAGCAGATTGCATCAAGTTTTTTGACTCGCAGCATTCGCTCCTCCCGGAATGATTCTGACTGAGTTTGACCAACTTTGCAAAAAATGAGCAAAATGTTCAGCCCCTAGATGTGCAAAATTGTTAGAGATGTATTCTAAAAGCCCTCAAGCTGTAATTCCAGTAAAAGCTTAAAATATCACTCATTAAATATTTACTCAGTTTCAGCAAGAAAAAACATCAGAAATTGGTCTCTCCCATTTCCAAGACGTTTTTATCTGAATGTTATTTATACATTAGCAGTCCCTTAAACTCTTTAACTGTCAAATCTAACAACAGAAAATAATGAATCAGCTTCATGTGGCCTAAATTATTACTTTCTTATTATTATTTTTACCAGTCACCTCCCAAAAGTAGAAAACACAATAAGCCACTAAAGCAAATAAAAACATGGCCTCCGTAGAAGAAGATACCAATGTAAACATGTAAATACCTAACTTGAATGTTGCCAAGTCTAAAATAATAACATCAACACAGTGGCATTAGAAGCATTGTGAAATGTGTTTGCTTTATTAATATGTTTTCCAGTGTTGTTAATAGTAATTAACATGCAAATGAACGCTTGGAGCAAAACTGGGGCATGTGTTTCTCTTTTAATAATTACTGTGTAACATCAGCATTATAAATGAGATCTCTCTCGCTGGAAGACAAGACAGTAATTGGGGTTTTGACTAAATAACTTGCTACTCAGAATAAAGCATCAGACAGAGGGGATAATAATGATCTCTGTTAATTATGTGTCTGATCCCAGGAGAGACTGGTCTATGATGGATAAGTAGAATTAGCATAAATTGAAATATGTGTGTATAGATTGTTTCTACGGACGTATGCTATTATCAACTGCTGTCATGAATATTAATAGTTAAATCCTTCACTATTTCTACCGCTAGATTGTTTTCAATGTCCAAAGATTCCTTGATTCCAATTTTAGACCTGAATTTTATTGAAACTGAAACCCATTTTAGCCTAACACACTAACTGAAGCCAAAAAAAGACTATGATTAAGTTGAGCATTTAAAAAAAAAAAAACTTAGGACAAGTTGTACAATTTGGGTTTATGGTATATGTGGGACCATTGTGCAGTTGGAATAATGTGTCTAAACCCTGTTAAAGTTTTACTCATCTGAACTATGATGAAAAGGTTAAGAGTGTTCAGGAACAACTCAGGACCGAACAAGGCTCAGGCCCATCATAAACTTCAACATGCTGGAAAACCGCCGTTACCACATGTAATGTTGGGGCTTTCTTTCAAACCTGAGAACACAGTAACCAACTGTCAAGCCTGCTGGTGGAAACATGGGGGCCATTTTTGCCAGTGACCAAGATGCTCTGAACAAATTGGGTAGAGCAAAACAACAACAAAAAAAAACTACTCCAAATTTGACAACTTCAAATTAAATCAACAACCAGATGGTTGAAACTTGGACTTGATTCAAAACACAAATCAAAAGCAGTTCTGGAAAATGGATAAAGCAGGCTAAATTTGAGCTTCTGAAGTGGCTCCCGATTTTAATTCAATTAAAATTTTGAAGACTTTGTTTGCATCGGTGCTAAGAACAAGACACATTTAAATGAAGTGTATCATGAGTTCTGTCACTGAGATTGGTCACCAAAGTTGAAATTCCATTTTACAAAACTTAAAAAAAACATTTTATTTAGTTTTGTTTTTATTATTTAAGTACATTCCTTGAACTTTTCAGTGCTGTTAAAATTGATTTCAGATATCTATTTCTGAAGGCTTTCAGAAAGGGACTATTTAACACAAGTGGTGACAGCAGCCCAAACTCCCTGTCTCTGCAGACAACTGACATTCAAAATAAATACATAGTTGTAATATAGCAGAGTATACTGAATCAATGTGTCTAATATCAGAATACAACACAGAGATAAAGTGTTCTTTCAGTCTTTATTTATTTAGCAAGTAACACAATCAACTATGTGCAACAAGGACCCAGTCATTTTAGTTGGTGGTAATGACCTGAAAAAACAAAAGACAAACATTATTTTATTCTGTGCCACAGAACATTGTGTCAGATGTCTGTCCTTCTGTAAGATCTTTAAATATAATTAAATTACAGTGGGTTTTTATTTTCAACCTTTTATTATTTTGTAACAATTTCAGTTTGTTACAAAATAACAATTTGACTATAGAGACACAGAGATAACCTTATTATGGGAATCTTAAGAAAAATTTGAAAAGCAAAAAATAAAATAAATCCCTATTCTTACTAAATGTTTATGCTATATAAATATTTCTACTTACATCGTTGATCCAGCCGATGTAGTCACTGACTCTGGTGAAGACAGAGGGCTTCTTGGGATAGTTGCAGCCCAAACTTGAGCCAAAGCTCACCACTCCATGGACATCCCAAGAGCCATCAGATTTCCTGCAGTTCAGGGGACCACCGGAATCTCCCTGGAGGACAGAAGGGACAATGTAACTCTGGACAATATGGTATAGACAGACTTACGTGTAAGAGGCAAGGATAATTTATTACTCAAATGAAACTTTATCAAATATAGGTAATCTGACTTACGTTGCAGCTAGCCACCTCACCATCGCCTCCAGCACAAATCATGCTAGTGGTGACCAGATTGCCCCACCAGTCAGATCTACTGCAGGTGGAGTAACCAACCACAGGGAGGAGGGCCTGCTGCAGGATGTCAGCGATGGGGCCTCCAGCTTTATTCAAAACAAATAAGACGTTTAAATTAACATCTGAAGTTCAGAAGAACATTTTCATGAATAACTTCTTAACTTTGTTTTTTTTTTTAGTTTTGATCATGTATATGGTAAGTCACATTTAGGGTCATAATTATGGTCTGTGAAACCAATCTTTAAAAAAAAAAGGCATGAATTACGGGTTTTTTCTTAAATGTAACGACAACCACCGAATACAAGGCTAAGGTAGACTGTTTGTTTTTCTCTTGTGGCTGCAGGACTTACTCCAGAGACGTCCCCAGCCAGTGACGTAGCAGGGAGCCTGGTCGGGCAGAATTTCACCAGCGCTGGGGAGACAGGCGGGGGTGATGGAAGCTGAGAGTTGGACAGGAGATGCCAGCTTGATCAGGGCAATGTCGTTACTGGACCGTGAGATGTAGATAAAAATAGAAAAAAATCAGAAACAGAGCAGTGTGGAAAAATAACTCAATGCGGGTACATCATCATAACACCCAGCATGCCATGGATTCTCTCTGAGAAATTTGATCCCCACCGGATATTGTAAGAGTCCCAGTTGGGGTGGACAATGATCTTCTCGGGGCTGATGGCAATGGAACCACCCTCACCATTGGCAGTCAGGTCATGTTTTCCCAGATAGACTCTGTAGGTGCGGCTCCTATTTAACCGAAGAAAAAAAAAAAACACAGAAAAAGTCCAATGAAATACAAGGAAATTTACACCACCACTAAAGTTACCAATAATAGAAAACCATTACATTAGAAAGAAATGAGGGCATTTAAATAAATTGAAGACTGGCATGAGGCGCAAAAATATCACAATTAATTTTTCTTTTGGGGAGAGAAAGCAGAAGGTATTTTGGGGGCAGGATTAGGATGCGGTGTTAGGAGTTTGTCTTGTGACCAGTGGGTTGTCGGTATGAACCCCTGCTCATGTGTGTCATAGTTCGGTTACTGGGACTTCAAAGCTTACTAACCACAAAAATATAATTAAAATTTGGTATTATTATTTCAAAAAAACTATATTTTTACAGTTTTTTGGGGGGTAAAGCTGGCATGCTTCTATATTTTAGGATATTAAAGAAGCATATTGAGTGTTAACAAATTAACACAGTAATACAAAGTGGTTTTTTTTCTATTCTGTTACATTTGTAATTCAACTTATTACTGTTTCTATTGTCAGACTGAATTTCATTGAAATAATATTTTTTTGTTCTAATTCAATTAATTTGGAGATTAAAACTCATGATTGTAATTATTTATTTATTTATTTTTTACCCAATGCAGTGAGCAGCAGTGATGACCCACAGATTGGAGATCAGAGTGCCACCACAAGTGTGGTAGTAAGAGCTACCACTCAGGTACTGCAGAGACGCCTGAGGAGAGTATAAAAACAAGCACACACCCATCATGATTTGATGAAAACACCTGAATTTGTAATCTAGGAAGAGGGGAACATACCTGCCAGGGCCAGCTGTTCTGACGGACATCGACTCCGCCGACCACCCTGGAAAGGATGGGGGGGTAGGTGGGCAGGCCACAGCCGTAGGCTAAAAGAAAACAGTAAGAACATTGTTATTCTTACAATTTCCTATGTTAATCAATACAAAGTTACTATTTCATCCTTGTGTTTAGGATGAAACACAAGGATGCCATTTTTTTTTTCTTTTTTAAAATCAGCAAAGAACCTTTAGCTTACCACCGGCAACAAACAAAGCCAAGATCACAAACTTCATTGTAACTGTCAGTGAGTTTTACGACGACTTTCAGCTCTTTATATATCACTGTGGCCATATCAGATATATCGTGAATAATTTTCCTAGCCACAGCAAGGAAAACTGGGTTGGAAAAACAAATTTACCCTTGGAGATAAGAGTGGACATAAACGGACCATATCTGTCGTGTGACCACTGTATCTGTGTGAGAAAAATACAGATGCCTCCTGATGTTATCAGCTTCTTTTTAGCGGCTGAGAACATTTTTTTTATCTGAGAATAAATTATTAAAATTTAGAGGGTTTGACTCATCATTTTTAATACATTACAATCGCTGACGTATTTTATTTGAATTTTTATGTTGTTGCCTAACACAAAATTGTGTAAAATTGTGAAATGGAAAACAGATAAATGGATTTCAAACATTTTTGCAAGTAAAAATATAGAAATTTAAGCACACATTTGTGCACACCTCCCTTAAGTCAATGCTCCCGCTCACGAGAATTACATTTTGCTGCAATTATATCAGCTTGTTGGTTGGTTTATGATTCTACCAGCCCTGAACATCTACAGTGAAATTTGTTATTTTTGTCTCTGCAAGAACACCTATATATGGTGTCAATGAACCTTGATATCGAAGTATTGTCACAGATCATTAGGTGGCTTTATGTCTGAACTTTGGTCATTCTATCACATGAATATAATATAGAAGAGTCTCTTGAATAGTGCAGTGACTTCTTAAATCAGTTGGTTGCAATGGATTGTATTTTGGTGTACCAGGTTAAAATTTAGCAGCACTTACATACTGCTACACTCTAAGCAAATTCCATTTGGACCAAAAAGATATTACAGATGAAGGAGAAGTTCCACTAAATTTATATGTATACAGATATCTAGTTATAAAAATAAATTCAATACAATTGGAAAAATTCACAATGATACTTTGTGTTGGTCTATCACATAAGATCCCAACACACATAAATTATGATGCTATGATCTTAATTTAAATCCCAAGTTTAATTTTTGTAAAGTTTTTATGGGATGGAAAACCTTTAACAGATGCACACAGAAAATGGCAACCTCTGTAATTGAAAACGTATAACAGACACATTATGAGCTTTATGTAAGGTAAGTCGATAATCACCAAAATTCTAAAAATGGTTACTGGCTTATGTATATGTCATTCCAGTTTCTTCTGGCATCTCCTGATGTGTGTGACATGTTCAACAAACAAAAAAACAGAAACGTCAGCTACAGAACACTTTGACCTTGCAGTCGTGTTTCACATCTGCTAGTCAGCATAATCACCTGTAGTTGGCGTGTCCACCTATGGCTCCACCCTCTCTGTTAAAATTTCTCATGGGGTAATTTTCCAGGAATTAGAACCAGATTTAGCAGGTTGCATAAGAAAGGTGGTGAGAGTTATAAATATGTCAGAAGCTAACTCTGAACTGTGAAGATACTGACACAATGAAGTTTGTGGTGCTTGCTTTGCTCGTTGCCGGCGGTAAGTCAGATTTTACTGCTAAGAACAACGGGCAAAATCATCTTTCTACTCCCCTCTGTTCATTTGATGAACCATGTTTACCTAAAACATGCAAGTTTAAACATAGCTGATTAAATTACGAACTTTTAACATGGTTCCTTTATTTCAGCCTATGGGTGCGGCAATCCCACCTTCCAGCCCGTGGTGAGCAGAGTAGTTAACGGAGAGGACGTCAGGCCTCACAGCTGGCCATGGCAGGTAGGAAGAATACGAAGTGTTTGAAATCTACAAAGCAACTTTTAAAATAAAAGCAATTAAAATGATTGATATAGTGCAAGTAAATATTTGGAGGCTGAGGGAAAAAAATATGGAAGTAAAAGTTACGTTGATACACAATTCCCTTTTTGTATGTAATCCATTTCAAATGTTTACAAAGTTCAGCGAGTGAAAAAGAAGTCTGGCTACACTTTGCATTTACTACTTTACAATTTCCTCAGTAAATGAAATTGAAACAATAGTACCAACCATGATAATTAATCTTAAAGATAATCCTTGGTTTTCTCACATATTCTTCCAGATTTCCCTGCAGTACAACAGTAATGGTGAGTGGAGACACACTTGCGGAGGCACTCTGATCTCTAACCAGTGGGTCCTAACTGCTGCTCACTGCATCAGGTAGGATAATGTCACCAAACACTATTACAAAGCTCGAGAGTTCCATATATAGACATTTGTTTTAGCATGTTGCTTCTAAACATGTTTATAGTTGAGTTTCCGATCTCAACTACTTCTGAATTTTCCCTTTCTTAGCTCAGGCCGGCAGTACAGAGTGGCCTTGGGAAAGCACAACCTGCTGGAGGATGAGAATGGCTCTCTGTTCCTGGGCACTGCCACTATCGTTGTGCATGAGAACTGGAACTCGTTCTTCATCCGGTACTTATCCCGGTCTGCACCATATTTGTGAAGAATGCAGCAGTACGAGTACTGATAAAGTCTGATGTCCCTCTATCTTCCACAGTAATGACGTTGCCCTGATCAAGCTGGAGGCCCCCGTTGAATTCTCTGACACCGTCCATCCTGCTTGTCTTCCTGCTGACGGCTTCATCCTCCCCCATAATGCACCCTGCTTTGTGACCGGGTGGGGTCGTCTATATAGTGAGTTACCTTTGTTTCACGTTATGGGTCAGGCGGAAACACCCATAAAATACAAAGTTATATCCTGCTGTATGTGACGTGTCTATACTGCCCACCTGTGGTCATTCTATGTAAATTCTACCATGCCGGAGATGCATGTTGCGATTTACAAATGTGACTTGATTTCTTTATTTTGTAATTTTAGTGTTTTTAAATCTTATATAAAAACGTACATTTTCAAACAAAATATTCTGTCTCCATTTTAATAAATTTTGTGCCTTGCTTTGGTACTTATTGACAGGAGTCTAAGCTTTACTGACTGATTGGAAAATTTGTAATTTTGATTGGATTAAGTTTTTCATGCAGATAATACACTCACTAGATTTATGTGCTATTTAGAAACTTAAAATATAATACATCAGTGGCTATGGTAATATGGTGGTTTTCCAAAAGCCTTTTGCTGACATAAAGATGTGTCTCTTATGTGCACAGCTGGAGGTCCCATTGCTGACATCCTGCAGCAGGCTCTGCTGCCCGTTGTGGACTATGCCACCTGCAGTCAGCCCGACTGGTGGGGCTCTCAGGTGACACAAACCATGGTCTGCGCTGGTGGAGACGGAATTGTTGCTGGATGCAACGTGAGTCCTAAACACAACTTTCAGTTGTTTTTTCCACCATCTATAAGGATTGAGTCTTCCTTTGGGTATCTATGGATGGCTCTGTACATATTTGGAAATATTAAAGACTTTATTATTATGTTTTGTTGTCTGAAATATATTATCATTATCATTATCAAAACGTGCCATCTTTTGTTTATCTTGAAAGTAAATGGGATGTTTACTTTCAAGGCATAGGAGATCTGCTCAATTATATAAAGTTATTTATCCATTCCTGTCAAAAAATTTAAACACATTGTGCAGATCTGTACGCTACATATTACATTTTATTCTGTTGGATTTTGATAGCTGATTTTTTTGTTTGTGTGGCACTGTTAGGGAGACTCTGGCGGTCCTCTGAACTGTCAGGGCTCTGACGGATCCTGGGAGGTTCATGGTATTGTCAGCTTTGGCTCTGGGCTCGGCTGCAACTATCACCAGAAGCCCACTGTCTTTACTCAAGTCAGCTCCTTCGTGGACTGGATCAACACTGTAAGCTTCTGAAACTGCTACTAAATCGCTGGGTGTGAAGTTCAAATTATTGATGTCATAAAAACTTGACATATCTTCATGATTTCTTTCACAGACAATAGTGGCCAACTGATAAAGCACCATTTTGGGACAAAGGCTATCACTCTAGTCTCTCTAAAAAAAATAAAACCTTTTTAAAGACTCTATGTGTTGTGTCATGATGATTTTATTGCTCATAACTAAAGATTCTGCTCACCAGGAGCACATCAACAGTGACACACACAAAGACGTTACAGCACTTGAGATTCTCCAAAACCTCCTTCATTTCCTCACTTTAAGCCAGTGGTCTTAAACTCCAGTCATCAAACTCCTGAAACTTTTAGAAGACTTCTCTTTATTTCAGCACACTGCTCATTAGCAGAGCTCTGTAGCTTGACAGTATGCTTCATAGACCAAAAATAAGATTTTAAAGTCTATCATTTGTATAAACAGGGAGACAGAGACATTTAAGGACTTTTGTGATGGCCTTCCCTGGTGTTGGTTAGGATTCTGGCGGCAACATTAAGCATTAGCTAGCCAGCATTAGCTGGCTAGCTAATGCTGGCTAATGCTAGCTAATGCTGGCATTAGCTAGCATTAGCCAGCTAATGATCTCTTCTACACCATAACAATTATAAAATCTACAGAAATCTACTGAAGCAATTGCTGTTTTTTTCTGTGTTCTGAGAAAACACAGGAACTTCTCCATGTTTTATAGTGTCTATCAAACATGAGCATAAGATTCCAGTTCATGATAGCCTCTTAATGTCACTATTTACATTACAGTGACAAAAACATCTCTGTAACATAACTATTACAGCTTGTTCGTCTTGGTCTTTCAGGCTGATTTTCAGCTCTTTTTCTACTGTGTAAATTCTGGAGATCTCAGACATTTTGAGTCAGTTTTTCCTTAACATGGTGACGAAAATCTAGTTGAAAAAACAACATAGTCATTGAGATAGGAATGGAGGTATCTTTCCATCTCCACTGTCCTTGAATGAGAACCATGCAGATGACACAAGTTGTGATCTTCAGAGAAAGATGTGGATGTTAAGATAATGTTTTAATTTTTAAAAGTATTTGTACTGCATGTTTAAAATGTTAAAATATACATAATTTATTTAAATAAAAAAATTACTGAACAGTAAGATCACTTAACGCTTCAATATCTATGTCCCTGTTGTACATAAATACCAAGCATTTAAATTTGGGTGAGAGGGACAAAAATAGTTGAACTCAGAGGATTCTAAAATTTTCTACAATGTAAGGGCTCAAAAAATTGTTGAAGTGTTTTACAGAATTAAAGGGAAATATCGGTTTGCTGGACTCATCGTGTCGCATGTCATCAACTGTGTCTTTCATTACTTAAAAGTTTTATTTGGTTAAAGAATGAGATGCGTAGGAGGACTTGATTTGGAACGGATCCTGCTGACACGTTGGGAAATTGCTAACTTGTCCGTGTGGAGGCCCTTTTTCTGACACCCACCTATTGAGACGCCATCAAATTGCAAAGTGCACAAATGGAAAAACAGAGAACACATTCCCTAGGTTACATAAGATCGTAATAGGCAAAAATAAGTCTGACATTTCAACTCCAAACTGTAGAGATACAGCCAGAATGAGGTCTGTGGTGCTTACTCGGCGGTAAGCAGCACACAACTTATTCAACCTTTCTCTGCACACACTCAAAAAAATGAACTTCGGGGTTTATTACATTAACAAAAGAATATCATGTACTTTTAACATAATAATTTCATGTTTCTAACGAAAACATGATAAAATCATATTGGATAAACAAGACATTCAACAACTTAACGTTTATGAAATTGAATCATGTTGAAATAACATGATTCGTTTTAGTCAGACTGATCTGGTGCTGAAGACGACGAACGAGATCACGGAAGATCACGTGTGGTCACGCGAGATCACGCGAAATAATGGGAAATCACACGAGGCCACGCGAGATAAGCGTCCCCGGGAAAACTCCAGAGACAGATATGAGAAAACCATGTTGTGTGATTTCCCATGATCTCGCGTGATCTCACGTGATTTCCCGTGATCTCGCTCCTCTTTCAGCACCAGATCAGTCTAAAATGAAATACTTTATCTCAACTTGAATACATTTTATTAACGCTTGGTTGTTGAATTTTATGTTTATTTGACATGATTCTATTACGTTTGCCTGTGAAGCAAAAAACGATTTTGTTAAGACAATATGTTATTTTTTGTAAATGCAATGACCTCCTCAATTTCATTTTTTGACACAGGCGTAGAACAAGCAGAAAATGGTGCCAATGTTAGAGAAACGTTGATTAATTGCCAGCAAACCATCACTTTATGTGCTGTTAACACATGTTGGCCACTGAATAGAGTATATCAATTACATAGAAACGTGACCAAACAATTTAGTCTTGTTTGTTTTAGTTGATATGGAAACACTAGAAGTAATTTATGAGGTACGACTACTGTCAATCAAAAACATCTAAATTCGTGAATGTAAGTCAATAAATGTGCATAAGTTTAAGTTTTGTATTTGTCCTGTTTTCAACTCATACATAGATGTAAAAATCAAAGATTTTATCTATGAGAATACTTGTGAACAAATAAATTAATCAAAATATTTTTGATAGGTTATAAAGAGAGAGTAAGTAGTTTTCCAGAAGTTAGACACACATCAGTCACATTTAGAAACTGGCTGTAAGATAAGAAATACACCTCAATTTGCACTATGAGCAGCTAAAGCAAACTGTCACAGTGAGGTTTTTTGATGGTTACCTTCACCACCAAGCTAACCATAAAGCTTGGTGGTGGTAGTATCATTCTGTGGGATAGTCATTCTACAAGAAGTTCTTCCACATAGTGGAAATTATAATTTATTTAGAACTTAAAGCTGTTTTTCCCTCAATTTAGTTTCAAAACGACATCCACATGGTTGAAACTTGGACATAGCTGTGAGCAGTGATGGCATAGTTACTTTGAAAAAGTAATTTTAATCAGACTACTGATTACTCCTTGAAAAAGTAACTTCGATTACTGGTTACTTTATTTGGAAAGTAACTAAGTTGCATTAAAACTATATTTTTAGTTACTTTCAGCAGATGTTGACAATAACGTTCCACCACCTGTGAAAATGAAATTGAGCTTTGGTACTTAACTGCAAGTTATTGTATGACGGTAACATCAACAATGTGTCTCTACTTATAGATAAACTGAAGGGGAGATTGTTTAATGGTTACAACAAACTTTAGTAAATCTTGCATGTTTTAGTGTGCTCCAGTATTGTCTGGAAAACTCTAAGTAGAATTATATATATATATATATATA
>CAEGAE010012983.1:0-24508 GCA_903067095.1 Girardinus metallicus | reverse complement strand
TCTTTGAATGTGCAGCATTAAGTGGTCACATGTACTAAAATCAAAAGCTATTTCAATGTAAAACATCTTAACAGACCAAGTTACATGTTAACATAGGATCCCTTCTTTGAATTCACCTGGACAATTCTTGCATCCATTGAACTTGTGAGTTTGTGGATAGTTTCTGCTTGAATGTCTTTGCAGGATGTCAGAATATCTTCCCAGAGCTGTTTTGATATGATCTGCATCCCACCCTCTTTTAGAAGAGGGTGGGATTTTAGAAGCTGGTCTGCTCTCTTAATCCGATGAATTTGTCTAACAGAAACCTTCCTCATTATGCCTTTATCTGCACAAACCCATCTTTGTTCTGAATCAGCCATAAATCTCTTCACAGTATAACGCTTCATTAAATATCTAATGGTTTCATACCTTGTCATATGGCACTGCACTACCTGAGGATTTTCATCAACAGAGATTTCTCTTTCCAATATTGCTTGAAACCTTTGGCCTGCTTAATAATGTGGAGCATCCTTCTTAAGTAGATTTCCTTTAATTAAGCTCACCAGACAAACTAATCAACCCAGCTCTCTGAAATGAATTATACATTTATACATTATACATCTATACATTTAATAGCACAAAAAAATTTTTATCTTTATGACACTTAAATCCAATTTGCATAATAATTTGGAACACAGTGTAAAGACGTTCTGTTGGAAAGTGAACTTCTGCCTTAGCTTTTCTGTTGGCAAATACTTTGACATGGATTGTGGATCTCTGCAGCTCCTACCAACTTACTGTAAACCTCTTTGACTACGGATCAGTGATCAATAATCTATCACATAAAATCCCAATAAAATACATGAAAATTTGTGGTTGGAATGCGCGAAATGTGAAAAAAAAAGTCAAGAGTTCAAATATCTTTATGTGAAATTGCATACTCACCCTGCGTCCAACCTGCAGATAGTTACAAGTTAACTCCTGTTGGCAGGACTTGGACTTGAGCATTGACCTGTCCAGAGTAGTTGAGCCCTTCTGAAGTACCTGTCTTGGTTGGCCCATGGTCAATGTGGACCAAGACCCTCCTTTCACATACTCAGTATCATTCATTAGCATGCCTACTGGTCCACTTATTCCACCACCTCCTATATCCCCAGGACCAGGAAGTGCTGGATACTTCATGTCATTGCTGCTTTTAGAGGAACTGATTGTGTTGTAGCCACTGTGGATGTATTTACTCTGACCACTATGGCTTTCATGGCCACTCGGACGCCCCAGGGTCATCATGGTCATAGTATTATGGTAGCTGCTCAAATCACTACTGTCCAAATCATCTGAGCTCCAGTAACCTGACATGTTGGATCTTGGCCGTCTCTTAGCAGTTGCCTCAGACTTGGTAATACGATCCTTACTTTTGGATCTGCGAGTATGCTTCCCTCCGTCCTCGGTGCCAGAAGAAGTGCCTCCACCACTGCCAGTAGATCTTCCATTCACGTTTCCCTTCATATTGTGGCTCTCCAACGACTGGGACTTTGCAAACAGTTTCTGCACAGAATGTAGCATGTAACGAATGCGGCCAGGACTGTCTGTCCGCTGCTTGGCAGCAACAGCAGCGGATGTTCGATGAAACTGCAAAGTGCTGAATCCATCACGACCTCCAGGTAGCTGCTTCTCAAAATCCAACAGACTAGGCGGAGTTTGATTCTTAGTCATATGGTGTGATATTGTTGCAGAGCCACTTGTAATCATAGGCGTTCTTCCACTCAAGCCTGACATGGCCATTCCTGATGCCATGCCCATCGACAGAGATGTCCCCATGGTGCCTGTGCCTATACCTCCAATACTGTCCCCAGGAGGAGAAAAATCGGACTGGTCATAGGAGTTATAGTGAATACTGGGAAAAGTGCTGCTATTGGAAAGCTGATTGTTGAGGGGCAGCATGCAGTCTGCTGGAAGGGAGCCTGGATTGGCGGAAGGATAAAGGTGGGGATCCATGGTGCCATAGTGGTCCATTGTGGGGCTGAGCAGATAAGGGCTCCGTGGCAATGTGCTGGTCTTCTGATGGTAGAGTGCCTCTGGATGATTAAGAGAGGGATCACAAGAATCAGACAGATGTCTGTTACGGTTGGTCCCCAACCCCTTCATGATGGCAAGGAGGCCCCGACCCTCTAGAAGACCTCCAAGCCAAGTGAGGAGACGAGATGGTCAAGGTGATTCCTACAACAGACAAACAAGAATCGGTTAGTCATGCACAAAAACATACATGCATGTAAGATCACCCCCACACACACACACACACACAACCTTGTCTACTTACCACCTAAACCAGACTATGCAACACAAACACAGGCAAATGAACAAGTTTTTACAGCCTCCCACAGCAAGCCCTTGCACTAATATGCTGTAAATATATGAAAAAAACATGTGGAACAAGGACAAGCTGTAACCAGTGGGTCACTGAATATATTACTGCTAAGGGAACAATTGCTGACAGACACTCCTCCGTATTTATGCAGACCGTAGCAGCAGCCAGAGAACAAATGCCTTCTTTTCTCAAGCTAATCACATTCAGAAATACAAGAAATATGAGTGGAACGCTTATTGTTTCACAATACTTCCATTCCTACAAACATGTTAGATGACAACAATGTCAGTTATGTGGGCTCAAATATCACACAAACATAAAAGCAGATATTTTATAAAATTATTTGATAATTTAAAATTATTCCCATTCAGTTTGTACCACGTATGTTTTCCCTGTTATTTCGTTTTCTCTACATATCTGACAGGCATTTCTGGCATAGTGACGAATCTCCTGTCATATCTTTGCATAGTGAGCCAAGGATGATGAGCAGACCGAATGGTGAAACCAGCAAAGAGGATTTGACCAGTGGGTGGTAGATAGCAGGCATTGGCAGGTAAATCTCCCATACTTCCTGGTCTAGCTGTGCCAGAGTCCTGCCTGGTGTGGCAGCGAGGAATGGACTTCCTGTCATGCACCAAGACACATGGTGGTCAAAGTTTATCATTTTAAAGCAGAGGGTTTTTGATCAACTCTATAAGCAATTAACAACACGTAATGAATAGTGAGAAATGTAATAACTTTTCAATAGTGTCTAGTTAAGCTGATATTTTAAAATCAACAATCTGGGTTTTGAATCTATATATATTTATCTAACTGTATTACTATTTGTGAAAATACACAAGACAGAGCATTTTCAAAAGAAAAAGTTACTGTTTTTGGGAGAATGGGCTTCATCAGGGAGGTGTGAGCCAAGAACCATCACTGCAAAGCATTTAGCTGTATGTTGTAACTAGTAGACTTTTACTACAAACTCACAGCTTAAACTCACCACTATTTTAAAAATCTTTTCTTTTTTTATTTTAGAAAATCCTTTACATTTTTAAAGAAAAGCTGAAAGTTAATACTTAGTAGTTAATAGACAGCATAAATTCTCATTTATCTTATTGATCACTTGTGTAGCAAACTTATTTAAATGTATTTATTTCAATCTTGTTTTAGTCCATACAAACTATTTATTAGTGTGTCTGAATTTACTATAAATGTTTTCTGAAAGCACCAAATGGTCTGTAATTCAAACTGGAATTTGAGCTGTTATTATTTTCTTAATTGCAATCACTTTTAAAGCATTGTGAGACTGATGCACTACTTAGGTTTTGTATGTGCAGTCAGTGGAGAGTTGTACCCCGTGTATTGAGTTTGTTGCTGAAATTAGGGAGACATGGAATGCATGCTTTGTTGGTGACTGCACAGCACCATATCCCAACCCAGATTCTCAGATTATTTTCTGCCTTTTGAATTGGTTGGAGGGAAGCAGAAGGAGCGAAACGAAAACAAATACAGGACAATTAAAATTACACTTAGGTCACAAACCAATTTTAGTTCAGAGAAACTAATAAAACATTTAGTGAATTGCCTGGCATGTCAAAAAAAAAAAAAGTACACTCAGCCATCTTTTGCACCCTTCTTCCAAGTTTAAGTGTGTTTGCAGGAATAAAATCTCATGAAATTCAGTCTTTCATGTCTCCATTATTAGCATGCCTCAGGCACAGACTCATTTAGTGTCATCAACGCAGCCTTTCTGAATGCCCTCTCTGCTGATAGGGTCAAATCCTCTAAATCCTTTTACACAACATTAACTAACTGCCTCATATCCCATCATGACACGCCACTCAGCTAAGCTTGGCATGGCCTCCTCAATGTGTCAACAACCCCGACTTTAAATGACAGTGATAGCTTTGGTGAGGGGAGGCTCGTCAAACTAGAGGAGCTGACTGCCACTTGAAAGATGTTTTTATCTTTCTACCTTTTCTTGTTAGTGGTAGACTGCATTCGAAATTAGAGAGAACAGGGTGAGATAGTTGTGTAAAGGAACTGAGAGATCATTTTAACAGCATTCAATTTTAAATACAAGTTATTGTGTTTGTTAATTTCCTAAATATTCTCTATGTGTTAACTCAAACACCAGCATTGTAGGAAGGCAATTTTAGAGCCAATTAGGTGGGAGTGCCAATTTAAAGGTTCTTAGAGTTACATTAATTGGATTTTCTTAAGCACCAGACCGTGGTCCTAAATCCACTCACTTTTTCATATTGAACACAACCAGAGGAAAAAAAGCTGGGAGTATATCTTCAATTAAGTAAGAACGATAGTGCTAGTGTTTTCTGAAAGGACCAGTAGAAAATACAGAGTGATTAACCAAAGCAATTAAGCACAACTTGGAAAAAAAAAAACACACTTAACCTGCAGTCTTTAATACAGTTTGTGATTCATCCCTGATATGCATTCTGATAACATCTTAATCAGGGCGGCTCATATAGTGTCAAGCTTATACAGTGCCTTGCAAAAATATTCAATATCACGTCACAACCACAAACGTCTTTGTATTTTACTGTAACTGATAAGAGCAACACAAAACAGTCTAGACTTGTAGGGTGGAAGTGAAATGATGAATGGTTTTCAATACTTGTCTTCACAAATGAAACTAACATGTCAACTTGCTTTTAACATGTCAAAACTTTGCATTAAAGCTCTTTGAGTTTGTTATATCACGCTTTGTGAAGCATTTGGTGATTATATCTCCTTACTTTGTGCACTGAGGAGCAGCCATCTGCTCCTCAGTGAGAAAAGGAGGTTTTGGCATGAAGTCAGATTCATGCCCTTACCTCAATCTCTGTCAGAGATGCAAGAAGTTCACACAAGTAACCAGAAGAGGGCGACACACTCTAGACAAGCCAAAGTGTTCTTTTACTCTACATTTTTTTTTATTTATTTCTGGCAATTAACTTGTCAAAGTACAAGCACCAAAAAACATCTATGACAAATTGAGAGCAATGCAGATAATGAAATGTTCTGTAGGGATGCCAGAAATGTTTTTGTTGATAATTAAAGGCAAATATCCCCTGGCCATTAAATGGGTTTATATCAGAACACTTCTATGTTTTATTTTCAGATAACTGGAGCTCCGATGAGAATTTCTCTTCTCATCCTTTATTCAGAAAATAGAAATCACTGGGACATTAATGTGATTAATGACATGCAAAGGTGCAAAGTCTCAAAAAGCTTAATGAGAGAAGTACATTAACCAAAATAAAGCCTAAGAAAAGGCATATTTAAAAAAAAAAAAAGATTAGTCAGACTTCTGATAATTTAAAACACAACTACAGTTGTTTATTTTTAGTATCGCTATTAAAATCAGTTAAAGGCATAAAAGTTTGTTTTAGATTCATATATTTAAATATCTCAGGGAGCAAAAAAAAAAAAAAGAAAGAAATTAAATTAAGATATATTGCATCCCGTAGAGAAGAATTACAATGTAAAACAAAACTTTGATCTACTTATGTGTACTTACAGTCAGGCAAGCATCTGCACAACTTAAGTACAGGTATATTAAAGCATCAGCTGCTCTCAAACGTGTTCAAATCCCTCCTTAAATGTCATGTATTTGTGATGTAGAAAAAAAATAAGACCATGATGATTATAATTTTCAAAAATTACCACTTTCCACTGTGGGTATTATGTTATTTTGTTGATGTGCTGCATTGGTTTTGCCCAAATACCGCTTATTGAACAGTAACCTCTCTGCAAACTATAACTTGAGCTAAAAGGAAAATCTCCCAAACGTGTATCTACACTTTATTTTAAGTTAATAAAAAGTAACAATAATTGTTGGCAGGTGTGAACTCAAGAAGACTGAATTTTTAAGGATGTGCACATTTAACCAATAATGGTAGCAAAGCCTTTAATGAATATATATTTTTCTCTCTAATATGTTTTTCTTTCAGCTTATTGTGGTATAGTATGTGGAAAAGGTTTTTAAATGATCAGTGGTTTATACACTTTTCAGAGTCTGCTGTTTTGGAACAGTGAGATAGCACAGAGTATTTTTTTGTGTCAGTAATTTGTTGATAGACGTACCAATAACATCTATCACATTTGAAGGGTGTATCTTTCAAAGATATATTGAAAAATACATATTTAATTTCAAAATCACTGTTACAATTGATGCCATATCATGTCCCATTCTTTAGTGAATTATGTCAACCAGTAAGTAAAATAATTACCAAGGGAGAGAGGGAGTGAGAAGTTTAGGTGGGAGGTTAACTATAACAAATCAGAAGCTGTCTTTGGTGTAACGGAAAGCAAACACAAAACCTGATGTAAAGATAGAAAGTTTCTATGATGTTTTGGCAAACACCACATCAGAAATCTAAATATATCAGCAAATTCAAGCGCTAACTTATTCAGAAAAATCTACCTTGCAGTCATTTAAGAACTTCCAATCAGATACGATATAAGATATTTTGTCATGTTACATTTTTCACAGCACAGCTTAAATTGGAATTCAACTTGATTTTCTGTTCCAAGACAAAATGAGAGTCATTATTTCCAAACGGATCCATCCCGGGTATATTACAACCCATTCTTAGATTTTGTACCAGACGCTTCCATGTTGCCACTATTTAAGCGTACAGATTTTCAAACCAGCTGCCAGCTTCTATATCAGCACGCCAGTGGGTGGCCAGAATTAGATAAGAGACTGTGCAAAGGACATCGTCCTCTCATCTGAGCAACGGTATACATTGAGACAATTTGTCGGAGAGAGGCAGCACAGCTCAGCCAGTCCTGAGTCCATCTGGTCCATAGGCTTACAGCTCTGCCCTAGAAGACAGGGGGTGGGTCTGCATGTGCCTGTGTGCTGTGTTGAAAGGCCGTGTGTGATGCATGGCAGACGAATGCTTGCACTCTATGGGAAAGGAGGACAGGGAAGGAAGAATCAGGAGGGGGGTGGGGGGGAAGCTTGCAAGGTGTGGTGTTTGACAGCAGCGGAAATGAAACAGATATGAGAGCAAAGAAGAGGTGTGAAAATGAGTAAATGTGTTGCAAACTGTGCACCGAGGTGAAGCTGGAGAAACATAATGTAGAGCAAAGACAGAAAGAAGAGAAGAAGAGGAAAGCAGGGAACATAAACAGTGATGAGTGGATTTTTTTTTGCATATTTTTGTTAACAAGGGTGGGTTAAATTAAGCTTTTATTCAGTTTGATCCTATATTTTCAACCCAGAAGTAGTTTGAGTGTCTAAATGAAGGGAGTTAAGCATCCTGAGTAGGTTTGGGTGAAATAAAACCACCCACTGAATGGCACTAAGAACAGAGTGTCTTCAGGTGACAGTGGCATATAAGTGGAAACCTAAATGCATGTGTGCCACATCACCATACGGAACTGCATATGTGTGTGTGTGTGTGTGTGTGTGTGCGTAACGCAGCCTAACCTTGTCCTAATTACACTCTCTCTATTCCATCAGTGCCGTGCTCTGGCCTATTTTCACAGCTATAAATTTATCACTCTCCCCTCTGTTGTGATAGATGACCCACTCATTTTAGCCCATCTCTGAAGACTGTGAGCCAGATAGGAAGTCAGTAGAAGACAGTGGCACCACTTCACTGCTCACAAAGGCGATGATGTCCTCCAAACTATTCCTGGATTTCAAATCTGCACATTAAAGAAACATGGTGCGCATTTGTGACTGTTTTTGTGGTTTGTTTGATGAGCAAATTCTGACTTGTGTGAAAAATAAAACAAATTAACTTTTGTTGTGTAGATGAATGTATCAGCTGGATATTAATTAAACGATGCAGGCATCTTACAGGCAGTTAAGTAATTGTTTTCCAGCTGCGGTCCTTAAATTGGTTAACTTGAAAAAACTGATAAGATAGATGTAGCCTGAGATATTAAAGCTGTGGATAAAATAAGAAGCTGTTTTTGAGCTAAGCATGAGCTATCAGTGGATAATTGTGCCTTTTGTAACAGTTTCTTATACATGGATTAGTAAAAGGGGGAAGAACAAAGTATGTTGATGCAATGTCAATGGCCTGCTACTTAATTTAGTACAACTGTCACCAATAGTAATAAAAGACTTTCATTCTAGGTTTCGTTGGGGGGAAGTAAAAATAAATCCATCCAGTTTACTTATATCTAACAACGTGCACAAGAGTACAACTGGTCTGGCATTGTCACTATTTACAGAACAAACATGAAGTCAAAGTGGAAAGACAGACCATCAAAAAGATAGACCATCATCATTTTAATGTTGGTTTAATTACATGAGGGTTGGAGACATTTGTTTCTGAAAAGATTCCACATAAATGGTCCAATTAGAGGTTGCGATCTGGATTTTGACATTGACATTGCAATAGTTTGTGGACTAAATTCAGTTTTAATCTAATTCAACTGTCCTAAGTAGAAATTGTCACACAAGCAGATAATTTTCCATGTGGTGCATTTGATCCACTGCATTTACTTTTAATGCAAGTTATATGACAAGAAAGTCTACGCTCTATGCAATCCTGCTAACACTACAGATAACTGGAAAGGGACATATTGGGGAAAAAAAGGATGTAGATTTACACTGTGTTCATTTTTATAGGGGATCCCTTCAGTTTGACTGATCCATTTGTTCACTTCCATATGCAGGCCTATGCAAAGTACTGCAAAAATTATCTCCCGGTAAGACATTTTGTACTAAAATACCAAAGATTAATGATTAACTTGATGCCACATGGACTGAACAGAAGCTTTATGCCCAGTAACTCTGTGATATTTTATGACGATTTCACATGTGGGAATAAGAAAAAGGGCGTCTCTCACTGACTGCTGTGCACAGCGAGGGGCAGGGAGGGTTGTGTGCTACAGCTGTGGCCACTGTCTGTAGTTTCCGGGCAAATCCAAATGACTAATGCAAGCAGACAGAGAGACGTACATGCCCACACTCAGGCAAAAGCCTGCTTTATGTTAATGCATGTATATTAAGATTATTTTTCCAGCACAAAGACAGCTTATGAACATTGCTCTCACACAGATACCTCTCCTCCACACAAAATCAAGGATCCACTTCAGAGACCAAACAATCCAAGCATTATCAAACCCACTGCAGCCTTCACTTGAAACGTCTCTTTGATTTCAGTTCACTGTATCTCAGCAGAGCTGAAAGTTTATTTAGAAAGCGCTACTAATGCAAGGTCAAAGAAAGCAGAAAAAAATAATAATAATCTGCATGGAAATTTTGCTTAGTGAATATTTAATGTTTTGGATGTATTTTTATTCAATAAAAATAAAACCTTAACAAAATTATTTAATTATTTTTGTGGAAGCCCGTTCTGCCTGACAGCTGCTGCACAGCACATGTGTCAGCATAGAGCTGCGGTCTTTTATGATCAACCGCTGCACAGACATAAATCCCACCAGGATAAGCTTTAAACCCTTCCAACTCAAAAACGTCCTTGGCTTGACACACAAATCGGCCGCTAGCCCTCGGTCTAAGACAAGTCACTTCATTTCTGTTGGAATGGGAAGGGTCACTAGAGGGTGAGGCATACAGAAAAAGGGTTCTCAGTGGATGCCATGTAGGTCAGAGATGCATTCATGTGTCAAAATCCTAACAGGGAAATCACAGTAACACCCTAATATCTATCTGTCAACTTAACATACATGTAGCAAAGAGATATGTAACTGTCTCATGAAAACCATATTCAGTACCAGAACAATACATTTATTTCTGGGATTTAATAGCTGTTGTCATGGTTACTTGCAACAACATGTTTGGGATGTCCCGACCCAGTTCCAAGAAGAGTAAGCAAGGTGAGGCATTTTGAAAGAATATGTTTCTGAGGCCCTTACTAACTCGACCCCACACACCTGTTGTTGTTTTTCTATGCATCAACGGCAACCCCAACAAGCTGCAATTAATTAAAATCATCGCCTCTTCTATGACTTGTAAAAATCTGCATCATAGTTGTTCACCCTGTGCAACTGCATTCTCTGTGAGAGAGAGACTGCATTGGCTGCTGCAACTTTTTGTCTACCATATAACCAGATCTGCATGATGGGCTCAGGAATATCTTTACCACCAGCCATTATAGTTGGCAAAGTACTAAGTTTATAAAGCAGGAGAACATAATTTTCTCTAATCACATTGTGAATATCTCACAATGTCAAGATAGAGTGCATGCGAGTGTTAGCTTAGCCTAGCAGTAAAAAACTCAATACAAAAAAGACATGACCTTATTTTTAATGTGTATGACAAATTTTGAAGTGTAACTTTTATTTTTCATGTATCCTCAAACTGGAACTCAGTATCTATTAACGTACCTGGATTATATTCCCTCCCTCAAAAAATATCTATTATAAAGAATTAAATATCCCGACTGTCTATAACGAGTCTTTTGAAGACGGTTCTTTTTAAAGGCGAGAATATAAAACAGAAAACATTTTTTCGCCATAGATTATGTCCAAAATAAATCATCAATCACTAATCAATGGGCATTGTGACCCACTATGAATAACATATTCAAAGACAACTTTACACCACAGATCATGTTCCTCAGTAAATACCTACACTGAAGTGTACTTAAGCACATTTTATAAACGTGAAAGTCGAACAAGAAATGTTCTGTTAACATAATTCAGTGTTCCATTTACTAAAGATTGTAATAAAGTTCTCAAGCTTAAAAAGTTTGTCACAAGGTATCTCGTACGATTTTACTCGAGTTGAAAAAAAAAAATCCACTGATAGGAGGACATTAATTTGAAAAAGTTTCATCATGAAGAACTGTAACAGCCAAAAATGTCATATCATTTTAACTTAATGAGAGTTAAAGCATATATGAAATGCCGGCACTATTAAGTCTTGAGTTTTTACAAAGCTGTTTAGATCTAACTCTACAAATAATATATACTTTAATTATAAAGAATTAAAGTATATAAATCAAGCTTTAAAGCATGTATGTCAAAATCTTGGTTTGAAAAGAAATGAGCAACCTTTTAAGGCATAAACAGTAATTTATTTTGAAGGTCCTAATCTGGCCTGCTTGCAAGCGACAAAACAATAACTGGAAAGTTGTTAAAAGGAGAGCTGCTGCTGATGTGGAGGTGAACTTCAAAATGCCAAATTGCTCACTGTAAAAATGTCAATGTCTGTAGTTTTAGAATGTATGTAGGCTAATGAGAGCCACGCTGAAAGGGAAGCTGTTGTTTTGCAGATATTTTATAATGACCCAAAGTAACCCAGTGACATTTTTAGACGATGTTGTCTTTAGATAGAAACTGAAATGAGTTACCACAACAATTGCAGTTCAACCAGAGGGGACAAAAGTCTGTCATCCACGTCTTTCAGTCGGTTATCAAATTGTCATAAGGTTCAGATATCACAGCGCAACTTTGGACTTGTGTGCCTCGGTCAATATGTTGAAAATGCCATTAGACCTGACATTATCACAAAGTGACACTCAGGATACTTTGGTTGAATTGTAACTTGCTTTCCGAACTATTTGTTTTCTCATTCTTTAAAATGCATACATTTTTGATCCTTCTTCATGATGAAGTAAACAATCTGAAAGTAGAGCATTATAATAGCTGTTACTTCCTTCTGGGTAGGTGAAGAGGGTCTATTTATGTGTCAGTACCCGTGGAATTGTGGATTTGACACACTCCCCCAGGGCTTGAATGTTACTGACTCAATACACAGGAGAAAAACACAAAAATAGGCCAGTTATTATATATCTAACTTGCTGTCTTTAACCTGAGTAAAGCCACAGGCACGTCCAGTTTAAAGACAGCATCGCTCAATGTACATTTTGCAGTGCTTTATCTGCTTTTCAGACACATAATCCTTTGCTTTGCAAGCAAAATAGTTATGGAAACTGTGCAAGTTTTGCTACTGCAACTTGTTTCGTTGACTGTCAAACATGCGCATAGGGCACAGAGGAGATGTAGCAGGAGTGTAGACCTGGATTATTTAGATTGGCAAAATCAGAAAAAAAAAAACACCTACACTTTGGAAAGCTAGCTTTACAGAGATTCTAATTCAGTGCTGATGAACTTTCTCAGAGATTTTTTAATTTAACACCACCAAGGCTGCTACATGATAAGTGCTCTATCTCCCTGTGCAGGGGAATAAAACACTCATAACCAAAGCAGATCAAACCTTTCCGGCTGTGGCCTGGGGATTTTTCTCTTCACTCATGTTTGACTTGTTGGACTTTTTTAAAATAGTTAAATCTATTTAATATATTAATATGACTAACCTATGTATTTAGTCTGGCATTTCATTTTTTATTGTGGCATCAGTACTAACCTATATCTGTCATCTTGTATTTGTCCTTATTTTTCCTTTTATATCTATTTAGCTATTATGTGCATGTTTTGATGCTCTTTAACAGTTGTGATCAATATCTCCTGCACAGTATTTTATAACTTTGTGCAAAAAGCTGAGTAGTAAGTAGAATCTATGTACCCTGCGCCATGTGAAGAAGATCTAACAGCATCGCTAACACAGCAGGCAGCTCAAGAGTAAAGCTGTGGAGAGGTTTAAAGTTATGTTATGAAAACCATGTCCAAAGGGCCAAACATCATCACTATGCAATAAAAATGCAAAGACTCCAACCACTCATAATCTGGGCAAAGAAAGAAATTTTGACAAAGTAATTCTGGAGGAGAAGCAGAGACCCACTGACAGTTCAGTAGACTCGGCACCATTGGGGGTCAAAATTTCAACATCTGTTATTTTCAGCCGGCGTTCCGCATCAGAGTTTGCTTGCACATTAACCCCTCTGCAAACAAACAAGGCAAACAAGTCAGATTAAAGTGAAGTAAAAAGAGCTGGTGTGAATGAACCTTTAAATGATTTATGCAGCTTAGTGGTGGTTTAGGATCATGTAGCATCAAACAATAGAAAGTAAAATGGAGCTCTCGTTTTAATTTTAATACAGAGAATATAATGATAAACCACCATGTTCACCATGAGTAATTGTTTGGATTATGAGTGCACTCTAACACAAAGCATGTTTCCAGTTTTACTTCTTCCAGCTTCAATCTTGACAGCTTTTGTAACGTAACAGGAAAAACACTTTATACTGCAACAGACAAAACAGGAGGAAACAGATTATGCTGTCCGCTGTGATTGAGGGGAATTGCCCAGGTCTCATTCTCTTAGTGAAGACAGCAAGAAAAGAATAATCAATCATAGCCATCCGGCTTTGCTCAACTCTCTTTTCAGCACTCTGATTCACAAAGACCTCAGCTTTGATTGTAATGTTTCATCATTATTGAGGAAGCTTCCTTTCCACCTGTGCTTTCATTGATCCGATCAACCCTGGGCAAATGCTACTTGTCTCACTTTGACCTGAAAAGTAAAGTATGAAATTAACCTGCAGCACAGGATATTGTATGATTAATGCGTTATCAAGCTGCCTTTGTGCAGAGCCACTGTACAAAAACAAGCATCAAATGAAACCCCCAGATCCAATTCTAACACCTCTAGCATGTCCTATTGTGAGCGTGACGGCTGCTCTCATCTTCCACCCGGGGGGAAGAACTGGAGACCAGTTACTGGAGCTTCCTGTTATCTCCAAACTGCAGCATCACAGCTGGTAGTGCTCCTGATTGTCGAGAAAAACAGGGAACATGAGCACACATGAGTGGGCAGTAGTTCCTGTTCAAACCAAAGAGTGTATGAATATCAGCTTCATCTGTATACTAATGCCTCCATTTGTATATGTGATATAGGAGGAATAAGCGCACAGTAAATATAAGAAGTGTACACAACCCGACAAAAAATGTATGTTTTTCATGCAAAAAAAGAGTTGAAAAGTTATTACAAGCCAGAGCAATGCGCCATGGGAAAATTATGAACAAGTCACAAAAGCAAAAATGGAGAAAAAAGATAAAAAAAAAAAAAACATAAGTTGTTGAGAAAATGCTGATTTTTTTTTTTTTTTCCAAAATATGTAAGAAATCATAAATAAATCAGCACATGCTTTCAATAGTTTCTGAGGTTTTAAAAAGACAAACTTTGTGCTTAAATTCAGCTTATTTACGGAGAAAATCGGAGATGTTTCGAGGGATGGAGTAAACTCACAGCTAATTAACATGCCAGGCTTCATTGGGCATTAACGCACGTTTCTTATTGATTTCAGCTAATAAGATGAAAGTTTGAAAGAAACATATTGCTATTTATCTCCACCACATCAACCTAACCCACAGTGGTAACTGAGGAATTGGAAGAAAAAAGACTCAGGTTTAGAACTGCTGATGGGTCTGGGCCAAATACTCATTGATGTTTGGCCCAGATAATTTTTGCTGTCTGGGGAAATACAAGCATCAAAGAGAATTCTCCAAACTGTTGCAAAGCTGCAAACTTTCTCCAGAGTACAATATATGATTCTTCAGCATCAGAAACAGAGAAGAAGGATCTGACCATAATGGACATCTATGAGCCACGGAGCACACATCTCTACTTTGAGGATGACAACAGAAAGTCTTCATACTTGCTAAATATTTAGCATGAACTAATGCTAGCTATTGTCAACATTCACCCTTTGATCAAAGAATTGAACATAAAGTCAGTATTGACAGGCGATATTTTTTAAAGTGTAATAAATACACACAAACTTCTTGGGTAAATAAAAATAATTTTAAATCTAAATCTATCAGGAGTAAGAATTATTTTGACAAAACTGTATTTATTTAAAGGAAAGAGAACTATTACTGGCAATAACATTACTATAACCTCAATTCATAAAATCCAAAATAAATAAATCCTATACATTTTAGATATTAGACACTTTAAACCACCTTTTGGTTTGCAGACTTACTCAGGATGCTAGGTCAAACCCATAATCAAACACTATGCAGGTGTATGACTCAGGACTGGGTTATCAAAACATCTCAAAATGGGATGTTGTTTTTTTTTAGTTCAGCAACGTTTAGAGTGCAGCCCAGTAGTCACCAGTTGCAGTGGATTTGAGTGAAAAGTCCTGCCTTTGCTGACAAAGCGTACCCTCAGAAAACAAACACACATATGAACACCTGGTAAAATTCCTACCACCACTTATTTTAAAGGCGTTGTTTCCAATGAATGTCTTGCAGTCATAATTACAATATAATATTTCTTATACAGTTATTCAAGCAAACCCTTCGCACAGATCATGTCAGCTTAAAGCATTCACTACCAATAAAGGTCAAAAACAAAATTTCTCATAACTGTATCTTTAAATAGAGAAATTAGATGTTTATTATTTATGTGCATATCGTGTAGCATTAGGTCAAAAAGTTATTTTACAAATAGTGCTAAATTGCAATTTGTGCTAAAAAGTCTAGCTAATGTATTCTAAATAATTCATGTACAGATAAACATTAAGCAAACAGGATTTTTTTTGCTGTGCAGTAACAAAACTGGAGTTTCTACTACACATAAAAACCTCAGTCGAAAAAGTATGAAGGGAAAACTAAATCCTCATAAAACTTTCTAGTCGTATGGTTATCTCTGAGGATTGCATCATCTTATCATTAGAATGAGCAGGACTGCACCACTTTCCAGGCATTCAGAGAACTGCTCTACCCAAGCTTTTAATGGAAGCATATCAGAGTTTGGAAAAATCCAATGAAAACTTCCACATCCTCTTTCATTATTGATAACGCCCTAAGCCTTGGCTGCACTCGGAATGACAAACCTAACCAGCAGTCGCAAGACGTCCATAGAGTAACATAGAGTGTAAGACTTGTGTTTGAAATATGAATTATACGTCTTCATGACTGAGTCCTGCTTTGACAGAGCATTGGCGTTTGCCGAGAATAAAAATTAGCTTCTGATAAATTGTGTCGGAGATGAATGCTGTCCCTGGTGGGTGGTGAAGTGAAGTAAAATAAAGGTTAGAGGTTCAGAATTGCATCTCTACTGCACACGTACGCATTTGTGTACTCAATTATACCTCTTAGTCAGTTTAATTAAATTAAAAGCAACATTACCAGCTAAGTCCTAAGGTCAGCTAAGGGACTTACATTGGCAGCTCATTTCTCAGAAGTCTCGACCTCAGAAGAAGACGATTCCTGGAAGAAATGCAAGGGAAACTGTGTCAGTCATGTCATGCTTTATTTGTTAAATTAAGGACAACCTAGGCTGTTTTAAGATGCACAAAAACACCCACACGTATACCGATGTAAATTTTCAGACTCAGAGAGAGCTGACAATGAATCTGTATCATGCAGTGTTGAAAATCAGTTTACAATAATCAGATTCTGAAAAACTGCCCAAGGGCTACTCGTATGCAAGCACTGGCCCGCAAAGGAGCAAGCAGCTCCACCTTGATGTCTACTTTACTGTGCCCTACTTCCTCTCTGGTTCCTGCCTCCTGCTGCACCTCACAGAGAAAAACAAAAGCATTAGTACGCTTTAACAAGTTTCAGTCGCTGCAGTCTCCCACTCATCTGCAGTTTGGGTAGATAGAAAATGTCTGCGGTGTTAGGGAATCTAAGACTGCGTTCAACTAGGGGTGCCTTTCATCTCTGCAAGCAGGTTTTCACTCACCAAACTGAGTGATATAGCTGCACACGTTGAATGGAACAATACTTGGACACAAGATTGAGAGTGTGCACCAAAGAGCCTTTCGACAGCTTCTCTTTATCTCCTGCTGCTGATGTCAAGTGGAGGGGAGATAGAGTCTGAGCTTCTTGGCACCACTTTGACAAGTGCCATATAAAATCTGTGAGGGTACAAGTCTCTGGAGTCATGCATCAAAGTGCATCCAAGAACTCTTCTTTTGTATTATGGATTCGTCTTTTCCTCATGATTCAGTAAAAGCCCTTTGTTCTTGCAGCCTCACAAGTATTAATACATTCAGCATGTTGTGAGGCACAAACTTGATGCTAAAATTCATCATTTCATTCCTTTATTCATACTTAAGTCATATGATATTTAAAACTCATGCATAATCTCTTTAGTGTTTGAAATAATGATTGAGTGCTTGTGTTTGAAGGTTTCCAAGATCTGTGTGCAACCAAAACAGACAAACTGAGTGCAGTAAAAGGAAAAATCACTAACACCAAATAATTCCCATCTGTTAGAAAACAGATCAAGGTCATAGACTGTGAGAAACTCAGCTGCCTATCATATTTCGAGCATTAACATCTTCTCTATACTATAAAACCAAGCTGTTACAGATTTAAGTGTCTAAAAAAACACCTATTTCAGGAGACTAAATTGGCTATATGGCTGTAATCATTAATAGCCAGTATTAGTGTATTTAATACTGGCTATTTAATATGTATTTAACGATCTACCAATCATTTGGTAATGGCAACTTAATCCTCCTGCAGTCTTAGCACCACGCTCAGGGAGAGCGCAGCAGATGTCATGGTCAGACAACAAGAAAGAGGTCAGGGTGTTCCGTCAGTCTGTCAGTCCCCGAAACTACTAAAAATAATAAAACTTGTAAGAATGCATGTGGGATCAGTGTGACCCCAATGGGATTGCACACTAGGGGTGTAACTATTCCTCGAATGAGTCGAGTACCTCGATTACTAAAATTCCTCAAGGAAAATATATCTGCCTCGAAGCTTCGTAGAATTATGTTTTATTATTTAGGGCACCGTGTTACGGCCGGATCATTATTTGTGTTGGGCAGCGCGCTCTCTTCCTGCTATGTGCTAGCAGCATAACGGCAAAGTCTCCGGGTTTGTGTCGGTTTTTTGGGGGACCAATAAGCATCTTGAAAATGACGGACGCAATGGTTGGAGTATGGCAGCTTTACTCCACCCAGAACTGCGCAGTTACCGTTTCATGGCAAACAATGGGAAGGTCGCTACCGGTGTCTTTATAGAGGAGAGATCACAAAAGACTAAAGAATGTTCTTACCATTATTGCTGCAATATTTGAGTTCCAAATTCATCATATTGTTGCTTTCGTGGGTAAGGCGGTTCTAATTCTGATACTCATGCCACATCTATAGCAAGAGCTTGACTATTTGAAATTCTTAATTTCTAGCCCTTTAACAATATAATACTGTAATAACATATAGAAGAAAACTCTTTACAAAATGTCAAGTTTCTCAGTTACATGATTCTGAGAAGTCAAGAGACAATGTGTCTGCCCTGATTGTACACCACATCTGTTAAACAGTTGAAAATAGTTGCACAATGGTTGTTACCTTTAATTTTTCGGAGGGGATAGAGGGGGACAGAATCAACAAACGCAAAACTCAAAAGCGCTGTGACCTTTTACAATAAAATGTCAAGAAAATTGCAAAAACAAGCTACCACACATACCCGCACGCCCCAACAGTGTGAAATGCTGTCTGCTATTGGCGTCAAAGTGTTGCTCAAAAGGGTCTGAATAACAAGAACAAAAAAATAACCCAGCATAGACATATCAATAAAGAATGAATTTATTTGACATGGTAAAAGTAGCTGTAAAGAAAGCAGGACAGCCACTGACAAATACAATAAACCTTTATGGATAAAGCTAATCCATCATTCTCTTTTCTATGTACAGCTTCAGCCGCACCAGGGAGGCATTAAGATTCCCATCACCTACTCACAGAGCAGATTCACCATTTTAAGCCCCTTCATAAAGCTTAGGTGAACTTGAATAAAAGACAAATGAAAGGCAGTTCACGGAGTTTTCAGGGAATGAATTGTGAATGGGATTCATGCCAAACTACTCCTGAATGGCTTCAGTGCCTACTGCAGATTTGAGAGATTAATGTCGAACTGCACTTCACGATGCTGGGTTTGTTGGGGGTAAAGTAAAAATAAATTAGAAATGAGATTGGGAAACTGATTGAGGTATCAGGCTGGGGATCTGCTGATTGGGCTCTTTATATAGGGAATGCATTATAGATGTCTGCTTAGAGCCTAGAGGAAATATCTCTCTCTGTTAGAATGCTGTGGACAGCATTCACCCATGCACCGCAAGTTCTGCTGAGAAATGAAAGTATTCCTGTTGCCAGATGTTAACCTACACTGTGGTTGGCTTTTGGGCCACCTTTGATTCCTGTAGATTTTTCTTAAAAGTCCAAGACCTTTTTTGACATTTAAAAAAAAATGTTGTCTGGAGCCATTGTTCACTGGGCTCAGGTAAAAATTTCCTTGGACATTCACTGTTAACACCTATTTTATGAATCGTTTTAAGCATGATTAATGAAAACACCTTCAGCAGCTTAGCCTAATAAGTTTTAAATTGTGACTATCTACTCTGACATAATACAGCTGTAAAAGAGTAAAGCTTAAGCAGATCTGGACCCTGCAACAATACAATACAGTATGATGTTCCTTTCATCTCTGACAATGGAAAGGTCAAAATTTATCTTTCAGACTGATTTTAAGAAAATGAGACTGAATGATTTTTGATAGGTTATGAAATCCAATTATATGAGGAATCATCAAGCATGAAATGATTATTCAATAGCTCAGCATGTAAATGGTCCAACAGGCTGATTAGGCGTTGCAGAAACTGTACCAAGCTGATGGGGAACAGGCTGGTAAAAAGGCCAGCAGACGTGGGAGCCCTTCGGAAATCTGTTGGGCCATTTCATGAAGACAGGCACAAGAACTTCTCCTGCTTACATAAGTTGTAGTGTTGAGGAAACAGATGGGAGGCTTTATAAGTGTGACTGAAGATGAAGTGAAGCAGTGAAGCAGCTCCTTCGGAAAAAGCCACACACTCATTTCACCCGAATCCCTGACTGCTGTAATTATGTTAATCACTTAGGAGAAGGCAACAGACCCAGAAACTGGTTCCCATGGGGGCTCTTTAACAACCTAGTCTGGGTGTGCGTGACATCAAAACATGTGGTTATGTTCATTTATTAGTTTTCATTTGAAAATAACCCCTTTGAATCACACTGACCTCTGTATAAACAAAGTTGAGTGACAGTTTATCTTAGAGCGATTAAAAGTGAAAAACATAGTTTCCAATTGTAATTTTATTTGTTACAGAAAACAGTTAATTTATGTCTGGCACCGTGTACATTCAGACATTCATGAATATGTATTAACTAGCTTTTCCAAGAACATTACCCTTCCCACCATCATGGGTCAGTCAGTTGTGGGGGTATAACAGACTTTTGCAACTGTCCAGTTACAGCCATGTGTGTTTGGATTAATTAATATTTAAAAAAAAGGCTCCATAATTTTGAGAACAACATTCAAAAGACAAATTTAGCTGATGAGCAAGACATTTTACAGTTTCTGTTGGCAACTCATTTGTGAAGCCCTGTGTCAAATTCAAAATTTACTGTCCAAACCTAGACTATATTGTTTTACACCATTTAAACTTTGTTTAAACTAAATTTATGATTTGTTAAAATTGTCATCAAACATTAAAAAAGTTACATTTCAGAAAACACTAAAGTCTGAGTGGTATTTGCAGCCTCCGATTCTGCTATACATAAAAACAAAGAAATGATATTTCCGGCATTATGACCTCCTTGGATGGGGTCATGTTGTAAAAGTTAGTATTTAGAGGGGAAGTCACACCTACACTAGATTATTATAGATTCTTTAAAGCTTAGCTTGTGATTTGTGAAACCTTTGTTTAGGGAAACAAAACCATTGAGATTGTTAGTTTTCTTGAAAAAATGTTAAAAAAATAATTTTGTCTCATTCTGATGCACCAAATAAATCAGTCATCTCATAAGCTCACTGCATTGTAACCCCAGTATTTGGTGTCTCTGAATGAGATCCCACTTTATCAGCAATGAATAAAGTGGTATTTTCCTCTTTGTGTGTCGTGTCATGGCAGAGTTAGACAAACAGTGTGGTGGGCTGAGCTGGCTTGCAGTGTTGGTGGCAGACTTACTCTACCAAAGTTGGAAAGATAAAATTTTCACAGCGGACTTTATTGAATTATGTGTGATTCAGAAAGCCAACTGGACAGGCCATAAAAATTATGAGGAGACAGAGATGTTAAGGACAAACAAGAAAAAAAAAAAAAAAGAGGAACCAGAAAAATCACAAAACAAATGAAAACAAAAGCATACAAATGACAGCTTGATCACTTCTATGTATATATGAAAATGTTAGCAGATGTGACGCTAGACATTGTCTGCAGTTACAGGGTGGCTGTTACGTAAAGTTAATTCTTTTTGAGCCTTGCATCATGTTATAAAACTTGTCGAAGAATACTTGAAGGATTGCTTTGATTCTTTCTTTCATGCATGTTTGATGAATCCTTGAATCTCCCCTGGAAGCCATTTGGGGTGCCTGAACTCTTGCTCTCACCAAGCGCCGTCAAGAAATCCACCCAGCTCCGTTTGAAACCACCTCCACCTCAAACAGCTCACTAACCCACCCAGAGAAAACCCATATTCTGATCCTGAAAAACCCCACTGCAGTGTTTTTGTTGTTGTTTTGCAAGCAATTACAAAAAATATGGTCAAACTGTTAATCAGACATTTTCTTCTCACTAATTATCCTTGTTTATATAACACTTCTGAGTGATGAAGTGTCTCCATACCTCTGTCTCATTTGAGTTGTAATATCTATAACCAGTAAAGCATATTTTAAGAAATAGTAAATGGATATGTGAATTTAACAAATGAGTGAGTAAGGGAAGCAGGTTGAGGCGGGTTAATAACATATAAACTGCTGACTCAGGCTGTACGTTTTGCATGAAAAGTCAGACAGCAAAATTAAGTTGAACATAAAACTCCCTCAGGAGAGTGCAGGTTTCTTTTCTTGAATGTTAATAAGTTTGGCTCCAGAAACTCCAAATCAAACATTTGATCCTTTGGGAGTGAACTGTCAGAGCAAGGAAAATATTAGTTTCTCTTTTTATAATACATTGAATGTGTGCATACAATGTCAATTATTACACAGCAGCAATATCCACTTGAATCTCTTAGAAGATTAGAACTTTAAAAGTGGGCTGCTGAATTAATTAAACCAAAGGATGTGAGACATCCCCGTATCTGGAATATCTCAATGACACTGCAAAGCCCCAGTTATGTTCTTATTAGACCATGAAAATAAGATTCCAAAAAAATCTTCAAAATATCAACTTTATCCCATCTATGTGTTTTCATTAATATCCACTCAAAACCAGCATGAGACTTTGACTAAACCAAATGTAGATCTTGTAATAGTTGTGTCTTAGTTAGGGATTCTGCACGTGTGTCGGCTTTAACAGGCAAGTGGCAGACGGTATGAAAGGAGACTGCTGGTCTGAATGCAGACTGACTGTGAAAGCAACATGCCAGCTCTGCAGGATCTGGCTCAAAAGGGAAATACTCTGCCTTTAAACTATTAAACACACATACACACGCACCCCCACGCACGCAGTCAGATAAATGCACAACAACATGGACCCTAAGAGATTCACCTGCATAGACCTGCACATACACACAGCACTAAAGAAGACCAGGAAGTTAAGGCAGACAACACCTGTCGCTCTGTCTGGCTATCCTTCTGCTACTGCACAGGGGAGAAAAGTGGAAAAAAGGGAAGCTGAAGCTTATCTCTTTTTTTGTGCAACACACATATACATGCTTAGCAACATAGATGACCACCATCTTGGGCTTCATTGACAGATGGGTGAACACAGCATAGAAAGAGCGGGGGTGAGGAGCTGGAAATATAATCTTGCATGGCTGTCTTCTAATTGCCTCAGTGCATAAATGAGTTATTTGATATCTGCTTAATTAACTGACTGAAGGTGTCATGAAGTCAATCCTAAAAGTAAATTTATTGCTAAGCAATGAAACGTCTAAGTATGTGACTGTGGACAGTTTTTAATAGATTTTATTGTCAGCTTAGATTCTAAGACTTGTATGTATTTAGTGAATGGATGTGTTTGCACCTAGTTATATGCTCCTTGTTTTTTTTTTTTTCTTTTTAGAAATGCTTAATGAGGGATTAGTCTGAGCTGCAGCCAGTATTTAATAAGGATATCCTCTGCTCTATTACTGGTTCACACTTGCCTAAAAACAGCCTCCCCTCCCCAAAACTGGCTGACTCTTCTGGCACATCAGACAGCTGGCTGTTTTTCACATATGAGGGGAATGAGTGTCATCAAGCAGAACTCCTCTGCAGGGCAGGCATGCCAAAAATCTAGAGCAGGTGCATGATTTTATCGTCACAAATCTGATAGAGATCTTAATACGTACAATCCAATGTCAGGAAGCAGGAAGAAAGTTCACTTGCAAAAACATTCACGTTGCCTAAACCTTCACACATTTTGTTCCGTTACAAAATGTTACAGGCACAATCAGAACATTGTATTTTGCTATAATTTCATGTGATTAGACGAGCAAGAAAAAGGCTTACAACATTTTTCTTCATATAAAAATGTGGAAATTGTGGAATGTATTTGGTATTCAACCAACTCCACCCTGTGTCAATATTTTTGCGTGACCACCTTTTGCTGCAAATATGCAGAGTCCTTTTGGTATGTCTGTCTCAGCTTTGCTCATATCAAAAAATGAAATTTCTGCTCATCCTTTGCATAATAGCTCAGTCAGACAGCATCTGTGAACATCGCTTTTTGTGTATTGCCACAGATTCACAGTTAAAATGACATCTGGACTTTGACTGGGTCATCCTCACACGTAAATAAAGACATTGCAGCCCCAGTCTTCAGACTTTCACAGGGTCTCTTCTAGGATTGTCTTATCAGATCTATGTTTTTTTTCTTTTATCGTTCTGCAGTATGCACGGTTTGCCTATGACCATTTAAGTTTGGTCTCGTCTTAGCAGAAATACTTTCTCTTGCATGTTTGCTCTATGTTCAAGTGTGTTATCCTGCTGAAATGTGAGTCTTTGCTCCAGCCTCAAGTCGTCTGCAGTATTGCCCTGTACTTAGCTCCATCCATCATCCCATCAAGTGAGATAGGCTTCCCTGTTCTTGCTGAAGTAAAGCTTTCCAACAGGATGATGCTGCCAGCACCATGTTTTACTGTAAGATTGGTAAAGTGGAATGATAAAGTGATGTGCGGTGTGGGTATTAGTATTGGAGTTCTTTTTGGGATATTGGCCTAAAAGAGGCTGAACATAAACACACTCCACACTTGTCAGATTTTTATTTGTAAAAAAAGAAAAACATTTAAACAAGTCATTAGTTTTCCTTTCAATTCACAATTACATGTGAAAATGTTAAAGGGAGAGCTGTTGCCTTGCAGCAAGAAGGTTCTGGGTTCGATTCCCGGCCCGGGGTCTTTCTGCACGGAGTTTGCATGTTCT